>OY037013.1:6175310-6319310 GCA_955831195.1 Pilophorus perplexus | reverse complement strand
CCCCACTCTACGACCCACTCCACCCCCCCAATACTCACCACGTCACCCATCTGCTCTCTACCACCTTCGCCCTCAATTAACGCCCTAAACCCAACAATCCTCTCCCTCTCCCGTTTTAGACTTCCTCCAGATAAATTACCGTCAACCGCCGGTTTGCGGGCTCCCGAGGGAAACTCGGTTAACTCGGTTAACGAGCAACTCCCCCCCCCCCCCCCCCCCTTCCACAACTGAAACCCCTTAACCCTCAAACACCGCTATTTCAGCCCCTCACTTCTAGATGTAGCAACCCCCCCACCCCCACCCTCAACCCTAGCAACGTGCATCTCACCGTCGCATCCCCGCGGAGACGTCTCATGTTGACTTCCATTTGCTCACCCGTGAAACTACTCAGAACTCTCAGACTGGGACAATAATGACAAATTATCCCTTTTCCCATCTTAACGTCAAATGGGTCACGTGAAATCACACAATCGCTATCACCACGAATCGCACATTTCCTGTTTCCGCTACAATTCTCATCTATTTTCATTCATTCCCACCACCCCTATACGAGCCCTATACTAAGTTCGAGCGAACGCAAACACTTCATTAAAGAAATGAAAATAGAGCCGTAAGAAAATACTCACAACAAAAGAGTAAACAATAAATAAAACGGAATTTAATAGAATCCATTACAGGGAGGGGAGAGTGAAAAATTAATGAAGTGTTTGCCGTGTCCTCGACAGGGTATTCACTGATAGCTGAGCAAATATTGACCCGAGTGACGTCAAATGATAAAATGAGTCAACAATTAGTCATGTTATCGGTAGGCGAAGAGGACACAAATGCCAGAATGTCTCGTTGATCAAACAAGTTCTACATGGTCGTTTTTTTTTCTTCCGTTTATTCTACACGGAAAGATTTTTTTTTTTACCCCCATTCTAACTACAATTTTAAATGCTCAAAATACGCCATTTATAGAGCTTTAATGTTCAGTGGTAGTGATATTTATATTTTTAGACTGCTCGTAAAAAAACCGGTAATAAAAAGTATGGATTTTACAACCCAACGTCATTCAAGCACGGTTTTGTCGGTAGCCGATAGCAGTGAGAAAAAAGAGGCGAATAAGTTCCGCGCGAATTCTCCGAACCGACGTAGTGAAAATGCCTCGAGCACTATCCTGTGAGGTGCAATTAAAAATTACCGAATGTGACCATTTGGAGGTTTCTTCCGGCGTTGCGATTGTCGGTGTCACTTTAACGACGGAACTTGAGAGCTTTTTAATTACTCCGGCGGCCATTAAAAATAAAAATTACACGTGCAATCGCGACTAAATGAAGTTTGAACGATGAATTAATTAGCGGAAATTAATTTAATTGATACTTTGAAGTTGGTGTATCATAACCCTGTCTGCGTTACTATAGTACTATAGTTTCAAGCCGAGGGCGGTTTTGCGGCTTGTAGCGCGACGTAGACAAAAATAGTCGCACTCGGAGAAGGAAGCTTCTCTTTTGTTTTAACGATGAAAATGATTCAATTAGGGAGGCTCCTCGGGGCTAATATTTTTGTCGGTAATGACGCCCCGTTTTCTGGTAGCGTGGCGTTGTTGTTTGGGGTGAACGGGGGGGGGGGGGGGGGGTAAGTGCCGAAGGAGTTACAACGGCCCCGCATAATTGCCTTTGCCACGGTCTGCTGGTTGACTTCTTCGGTTTTGTTGAATACCTCCAGCCAAGCGCACCCCCCCCCCCCCCCCCCCGGGGCTTACCTCCCACGCAATCAAGTCCGCGGGGGCCGACTGTTGTCTCGGACTATTTAATGAGCGTAAGGCTGTAGTTCCGCCAAGACACGCTCTGTTGACTCCCCTTGCATCCTTCGGTAATTCATTACTCCCCTCTTCCCCCTCCCCCTCTTTTCCAACGCCACACACGGTCACACTCTCTCACCCATCCAAAGCCCCCCGGAGAGTCTCAAGTCCGAAGAAACCGAACCAACTTGTAACAACCTGCAATCTCTTATCGGCCGGATCTACCAGACAACTTCCCCCGAGGATACTCCACCATCCTCATTATTTAATTAGCGATTCCGTGCTAAACACTTTGTCTGCCTCCGAGCCTCATCATATCTGCATACTCAACACTTGCCATTACCGGACATTCTACCCGGCAATTATACAAATTTCCTCAGCTCGTAAAAATCATTAGCCTCCGACGGTGAAACATCGCGTGCACTAATTAGCGGTTATCATCGCTGCGTTGACCTTGAAGTAGTACTGAGCACTATAATCCCCTTGAATATTTCCACATCGTTCAATATTACACAAAAATGATGCCACCAAATATAACGTTCGTATTTGGGAGAAGGAATCGAAAAAGCAATGGTTTTGGGGGAAGGTTTCAACGGAGAATGTGATGGGTTAGGGGGATCGAAGGAGACCTCAAAATGGATGTTTACTACCTTTAAAGTTAAAATTGAGACGGGGCGTCAAAGAATCGGGTCGTTTTTCGTGTGGCCAATCGTGTTGCCTCTCCAGTCCTCCTGCAGAGGCCTTCGTGGCGTGAAAACCACGATTTTTTCCGACTTTTTTTTCTGTTTTTCCAATATTACTCGAGAACAAGTGATCCTAGCAATGTTGTTCACCCGAACGATTTTAACGTTCATGAAATTACCAACAATTCGCACCCCCTAAAGTTCTTTCTAAACCCAACAGCAAGCCAGAGACAGTTTGATGAAATTTGACGATCTTTTCAAACTTTGTCAAGAATCGCAAAAATCTAGTTTCTTCATTTTTCTTTCACTACGGTATATGAGAACATTGCTTTTTCACCCATTTAGGACGTAAGTGTAAATGAAATGCCCACGAGTGCGATAATGACTAATTTGCCACGTGTGGATACAATTTATTGCTAGACTTGGAGCAATGTATTGACATGGAGCTGTGGCCCATGGAGAACATGTGGCCAGCATTCTGAATGCTGACTTTTGAGGGATTTGACTTGCCGTGGCAAAATATCCGAACTGGGCTTCATTCATTTCGGTAGTTGATTCAGCCTTCCCGCATAGTAGGTTCTGTAAGGTTTCTGCATAAGGGATTCAGGATATACTAGTCTCACTAGTATTATACTAGTGAGACTATATAATATCGGAAGCGGATAAATCATCGATCACCCACAAACAAATGGCCTTTAAAACCTTAACACATTTCTTATCAAACGACCTATCACTTTCCATTCCTCCAAAGCCAAGGTCCTCAATATCACACAATGGCGCTCGGTTAAAACGTATTTACTTCCACGGAAAGTCGGGTTACACAAGTGAGAGGTGAAGCTACACACGATCCCCCGGAGGAACGCCAAGGAATGCGGACCCCCGACACGAACGAGGCACAATCGAGCCCGACTCAATCCAAAAGGGTCGAGAAGGGACGTGACGGAAACCTCTCGCCGACGCTACAAAACTTACTCGAACGAGAATGGGGTTTTTCCCCACAAGGCCTTAAAGTTGTGCAAAAAGTGCGTTATCAACTCCAACACTCGCAGCGCTAAAATGGCGTTACAAAGGCTTAGACTTGAGCGATATGATAAGCGTCCCGGGCAATTAAAACCAAAGGTATATATGACTCTGGCCGGTGGCAATTAGCAAAAACAGTTACACAGTAGTTCTTAATGCGGATGCGGCAAAATGAAAGAAATCCATCAATTTTTAGCGCAATCTTTTTCCAAAAAATGGAAAGGTGCGCTCACCTCCTCGACATGTATGTTTTTAGCGCAACCTTTTTCCAAAAAAATGGAAAGGTGCGCTCACCTCTTCGACATGTATGTTTTTGTTTTTTTAGCGCAACCTTTTTCCAAAAAATGGAAAGGTGCGCTCACCTCTTCGACATGTTTAGCGCAACCTTTTTCCAAAAAATGGAAAGGTGCGCTCACCTCTTCGACATGTATGTTTTTTTTAGCGCAACCTTTTTTTTTTTTTTGTTTGTTTGTGTACAGAGCATCACGCCCGAGCGGCTCAACAGATTTTCATGAGGGTGGTCTCATTGTGATCAGCGAGTTCGTGGGGTGGTTATAGGCTACCTTGATTTTCCCTCCCTCATCCCCTTCATCGGTTTTCGGGAGGTCCTTCACGACGAAAGTTGTTTATCTCTGATGTGTAACTAAGGAGGCCTCAAAAGGGGGACGGAAGTTTTTGTCCGATTTCGTTGGTACAAGGGTCTATGGAATGAGCTTTTCAGGCTGATTCCAACGACTCCAAAACGATTTTTGCAGCCTGAGCCGTTCGTTACCTCTGATCGGCATAAGGTTTTATTACGCATCGGTCGTTAGGGTGCAGTTGTTTACGTAATGAGCATCACGTGGATGATGTGTTGTGTGGCATAGTTTGGTCGCTAGATACCTACTGTTTCTTAGTTTCTCTCGCTCATTAAATATATCGTAATAACAAAAAGGTTGCGCTCATCTATTCAATTCAATTGATGGCTTGTTTTTTTTGTTTGTTTGTGTACAGAGCATCACGCCCGAGCGGCTCAACAGATTTTCATGAGGGTGGTCTCATTGTGATCAGCGAGTTCGTGGGGTGGTTATAGGCTACCTTGATTTTTCCTCCCTCATCCCCTTCATCGGTTTTCGGGAGGTACTTCACGACGAAAGTTGTTTATCTCTGATGTGTAACTAAGGAGGCCTCAAAAGGGGGACGGAAGTTTTTGTCCGATTTCGTTGGTACAAGGGTCTATGGAATGAGCTTTTTAGGCTGATTCCGAAGACTCCAAAACGATTTTTGCAGCCTGAGCCGTTCGTTACCTCTGATCAGCATAAGGTTTTATTACGCATCGGTCGCTAGGGTGCAGTTGTTTACGTAATGAGCATCACGTGGATGATGTGTTGTGTGGCATAGTTTGGTCGCTAGATACCTACTGTTTCTTAGTTTCTCACGCTCATTAAATATATCGTAATAGGTTCGTTCCAGCACGGTCAACCGTGGTTAGATTGCATCCACTCACATCCACTCGCATCCTGTGAATCGTGCGCATGCGCGACTCCCATCTAATCGCATCCATTGTCATGCAGAAACGGTTTTCTACAAACCGCATCTTTTAGCGTGGCATAAATTTTCGCGTCACTTGAGTGTGGCATCCATGACAGAGCTACATGGTGTAAAAAATTGTAATGCGCGCATTTTCCAGTATCACTCCAGTATCACCTCTTCTGACATTTCCCACAATTCAAATTCTTCCATAATTATTCGTCCTTAATCGCACTTGGGAAGTTTTTCGCCGAAGTTTACTCCACGGAGAACGAGGCAAAATGAGTCAGGTTATAAGTAGGTTACAAATGGTTATCTTTTGGATGCGGTTAGCTCAACTGGATGCGCGGCACAGAAGCAGCAACTCGGAGTAGATGCGAGTTGGATGGTATCGCTGCAGGAACACCTCACTTCGCGGACCGCATCCCGTGAGCGGCCATGCAGGAACGGCCACTTTTTTGGATGGCACTCAGTGCGCATGCGCAGCTGGATGCAATCTAATCGCATCAACCCGCAGGAACGAACCTAATAACAAAAAGGTTGCGCTCATCTATTCAATTCAATTGATGGCTTGTTCAGGTAACCAGTAGTTTCAAGTGACGCAATGATATAAGAAGGTCCCACCGGCCGGTGCTACCAGAGCGCAACTTATGGGTTATTGTGTTGCCCTCCCGTTTATGGTTTACTTATTGTCGCCACAATCAGGGCCCCAGGGACTGCCAAGGCAATCTGGCAACAACCAAAAAAGTGAAATTCTTAGAATAGTTCAATTGTGAATTCGCGACGTGGGCGAACATTTCCGTCGGCTTCAAAATCGTTCCTCGTATTTCACGATGTGGTTTCGCCGTTTTGGGCAGTCTGGAATTCCGTCATTCATTAATGATTGACATGACTTTTTAGCGCAACCTTTCAAAAAATGGGAAGGTGCGCTCATCTCTTCGACATGACTTTTTGATATTTTCCCGTCAACTAACGACACCTCGAATGCTATCTTATCCAGAGTTTGTTTTATATTATTTACAGAATTATTGTCTGTTGTTCATCCTAGTAAACTGAAAGAGGATTGAAAGGGAGCCTCCCTACGACAGTAGGTACGTGACGATTGATTTGACGGGCTCCAACTTGATCAGCTGATTGTAATATTACAGTGACCTAAATTGAAGGGTGCCATATGCAAAAGGGCCCAAGCGCCACTTATTCTAATTCTTATTTCTGCAAGTGAACCTTGTCGTCCGGGACCCAGAAACGCAGAAAACCCGCATTCGAAAAAAATGGCGCTTGGGCCCATATGGCACCCTTCAATTATCTTCCGTTCACCCAAGATCTATATAGATCTATATAATAGCTGAAATACATAACTTTTAATGTCTCTGCTTTGACACACAAACTGAATGTCCTCAGACGACGACAAACGATTGCGACATAATGACATTATTAGAACACATTGTTTTAACTTCCTAACTGTTTAAGCTAAGCTCCCTAGCTTCCCGCCGTATTTTTTTTCGTGAATCTTTTACATGAAATATCGACGATTTCGGGTTTTCAGCCTCCTCGCCCTTAACCGTTGGGGGCTTTGTGCGGCTAAAATGGAGCTACATGAGGATTGTTTCAATGATCAGGGCAGTAGTTCGAGTGTGGTGTCATTTTCGAAGTTTTTTGAACGTACAGATCATTCGTGAGGATCTCATCCAACATCATTTGACTTAGGCCGTGCAGTGGGTCGAATAAAAGGTGTCGATTTTACGAGTCTACATTTTTTTAAATGTTGCTTTGATGATTCAATTTTGTTATTAACATATTTAATTTGTGCACAATTTACAGAAAAATAATAATAAATCCTTGGGACAAGTTGTATAGTTTAAATCGTGAAGTTTGATGTGAAATTAATGAAATGATTTTCTCGCGTCCATGTATCAAATTGGGTAACTTCGAGGGTGCATAGTACTTGGATGGTACTTTGGAAGTACTAAGTCATCGTTTGATTTTTAAGGTTTTTTTTTTTTTTTCGTCGATTCTCAATTCAAAGGTCAGTGGACTACATCGGTGAGAACTGGCAGTGGGGAACCGCTCCCGATCGGCGGAAAGCAACTGGGAAAGGGGTTGGTCGTTCGCTAAGTGTACGATGGTGAAGGGGGGGGGGGGGGGGGGGGGGAGGCAAAGGCAGGAGAAGCGGGAAAACGGGATGGGATTGTAAAGGCGGGAATGCGACCTGAATCGGCGGGGTAGGGTTTAAGCCGCAAGAGCAGCCCTGTCCACTCTTGTGGGCAGGCGGCCGCAAACCAAAGGGCCGACCGCAACCCTCGCCGCCCCCCAGGCCCCCGAACCACTTCAAATAGTGAGCCCCCCCCCCCTTCCGCCCCCCACTCACGTTAATTATTGGGCCATCCTGCCGTTTCTGGCTCTGGAGTCGCACGAATCATTGCTCGTCCCCTCTATCACTATCACTATCACCATTTCCAACCACTTCGATCATCCCGCATGAATTATCACCAGCAGTTCCCACCCGGATAACATCCCACTTTAATTTATTCCGCACACCGGTTTTCAACTGCCACATCATTTCCACTCAATATGCCGGCGATAAAATCATACATCGCCCGTCCGCGGCCATCAGGATCGTGTTCGGCGGGAATTTCTACTAAAAACATCGGACTGAATTGATTTTGCTGGTATGCTAATTATTACGAACAACATTACCATTAACTGAATCATCAAAATGTAATGACGCTTTAATTTTCTCCTATCGACTCCTGCTATCAGATTCCCTAAAACTGACACACCTTCCCGAAACTAAAAAATCGGATCTTTCCGGGACTCTCAAAAATGGATTCTACGTCCAAAAATACTTCGAAAACGACACCTAACTCGATCCCATAGCTAAAAGCCTTCAAAAAAAACCTCCCATAGCCCCATTTTAGCCACATAGCGCCCCACGGGTTTGGGTGATCGGACTGAAAACCTTGCGGGCACAACTAGATGGTAAACCAAGTATTTTTTCAAACTTTCAGATTTAAAAAAAAATTCCTCCTGCCCAAAACGGCCCGGACAGCGGACGGACATTTCGGTTTTAGAATGTAGACCTCTTGAAACGGATAATGTCAAATTTTGAGGCCGATCCGAGTCGTCGACCTCCGTCGCGAAAAGCAGTTAGAGCGACCTATGCAGATGAAAAGGCGGTCCTGGCAACAGGACTGTGGAGGAAGACCGCCAGAAGCTGGAGAAATGAGGGGAAAAAAAAGAAGCGATAAAAGCTAAATGAACCCAAGTCCACACGAACATTAACAAGCGTTTCTATCCAAAATGAAAATAAACTTTCAGTTCGTACCTCAATCAAATCCAGCCAAGTTCGTGGGTAGTAAAGAGCACGTCAAGTAAAAAAGGACGAAACAACCATAAAACTCAAGCTGCCCGCCCAGAACATAGTACACCTCCGTTAGCAATAAAACCAATGAAGACTTAACAGCTTCACCAAAAAAGATCAATGTTGAAATAGTATTTCAAGTAGTGGTTGTTAGCCCATAGTGCAGAGGTTTAGTATTCAAGTAGTAAAGTTTACCCCATTTAAATTAAATGCCCCTGGTTATTAAAACAACTCGCCTGTATTGGGATCTTAAGATACGCGAGGTGATAAGAAGAAGAGCTGTGAACCATGAACGAAGACTCCGTATCAACATTGATGGCGAAGCCCTAACCTCCTTCAATAGGTGAGGTTCGTCGGCTAGGATGGTCGAAGGAGCAAACCCTTCGATCTAGCTATGTAGGAATCACTAGAGATCCTGATGTGGGTCATTAAACGACAAACAAATTTTCTTCCCTCACTTCACTGAAAAGTATACTAGTCAGTGAATTATTCATAGCTAGAGCTAAGGGTTCGGTCCTCTACGGTCGAGGAATCATCGCAAAACATGAGAATATTCCTGCGAAACCCGGCACCACCATGTGGGCCATCCTGTACACATCAGAAAGATTAGGCTAACCTCGGAGGGGGCAGAAGGAGCTGGTTCGCTCCCTGGAGGACTGTTTGTGAAGACCGAGAACCACCACAGACCGCACAAGGCCCAGCAGAAATGGCAAGAGCCATGAGCCAAGCCGTTGAAAGAAGAATGCAAATCCGCCAGTCAAGGACCAGAACAGATTGAATTGGGCCACATTTCGGTACAGCAGGTAAACAAGATCAAAAGAATAAAAGCTGTGGACCAATAAATATTCCACAACCACGCTCATGGTGAATCGTGGACAACATCGTAACTCTTCTGGACAACAGAAGCCAGGTTCAACAATGGAAGAGGACTATGAAAAACTAGACAGTGAACAGAGTGGACAACGGCCTACATCTGGATGTCAAGGTTGAGATGGTCGACGAAATCGTAAGAAGAGCTGTGGACCATGAAAACACCACAATCACACTAAAAAAGAATCCCTAACCCTCCTGGAGAACAGTAGTGAGGTTCGTCGATTGAAGAAGACCAAACCCTAGGATCCACCAATGAATCACTAGACAGTGAAGTGCATCAATTGACACACCCACTGATACACCCCTAGTCCACCTGTTCCATCACAAAATGTTAAAAATAAACAACATTGACAATTACAGACACCGGCCACGTGAGTCCATCTCGGGATTAAAACCCTCTTCACATTATTTGATCCCCTTTCACACGATAAAACATCGTGAATCTAATGACCGACGAAAAAAAATTTACGGAATGGGAAGCGGCAGTGAAAGAACTATCCAGCAGGCCTTCTTGAGCGGAACCGACCGGAACCCATCGGGTAATTGGGTGACGAGCGCGAAGCCGCCGACCGTAAAAACAAAAATACCTAAACACCTGGTTATTTTACCTCAGGTAAACGCCTCGAGGGGAACTGTTTAATTTTTTTTTAACGTTTGGCCTTCTTGGGCTTCGGAGCTTTATCGATCAACTGCTTACCGGATCTGGATGCTTAATGGCTTAAAGAAATACGTTCCTACATGGTCCAAACTTGTTCTTTTTTTTTTACAATGACTCCAAGGGTGGTCGTTAAAGTCCTTACCAGAAATTAAACGCGACTCGACCAACCGCCTAATTACCATTCCTCTTGTGGTGGCTTCTAATATTTTATTGTCCTCTTCGTTGGGGCCGTAAAAGAGACGACCTCAGGCAGCGCTGGGGATCATTTTCTCAAACCCATTAGAGGCTCGTATGGCCCAACATGGACTCGAATGCCGTTTTAGCTGGCAAGTTGGAAGTTGTTTTGAAGCGCTTACCCTTTAACGACAGTCTTAATAGGATTCTCGGTTGAAAATTGCATGTATCACTTTAGAGTATTTTCTCTCGAGACCAAACCACATGGATTACCTCTGATGCGACACTACGGTATTTGTAAAATATTTTCATTTGTATTTAGATTTTATTGTCTTCGTCGGAGGTGTAAAAGCCCCATAATACGTTAGTTCAAGAGAGCAATATTAATTTGTCTTCTCACACAATCATTCAAATGAAGCATCTAACAAGTTGTGAGGGGCGGGATGCTAAAAAGGACCTCACCAACAATCCATCCCTTCAAGGTTTGTTTCTGCCGACTATTTGACGGAGTAATTGCTTATAATGTCTTCCACTTTGGAATCAGTCCGGAGCACCGCATTGAGAATTCGGCGGAGGGCCCCTCCTTCAGTGCATTAGTATTCAGGCTGGAGCTCTCCCAGGGGAATTTCCCATACAATTGCTTCTCCATTTCAGGGCTGTTTTACATTCAAGGCGCCTCTTTCACGTCCCACCCCCGTCCTGGGTCGTCCTACCGCGCCCAGATTTTTGCTCGTCCTCCCCTCGCAACGTTTGAAACCGCTTCTTCCTTCTAATGGACGACGAAGGGGCATTTCCACAGGGTCCTTCTCGGCAGACCCCCACGGGAGTCGACTGAATTAGAATAAGACTCGGAATCAAGAGAGTACAGTGAGCAATACGTGACGTAACAAAGACACGTCGGGGCTTTCCGAGTTACACACCGTAACAGCGAGATATGCATGCAATAGAAAAATAGCAGCAACCGAATCAATAACATAAAATTATAGTGAAACTGCCATCCATGGAAGTGGATTTAGGATCCAAAAAAAAGTGTAAAACTAGTCGTCTCCTTCCTGAAAGCCTGTCTGGCTCTCCCTTTCATTCCACGCTCCTCCCAGCCCACCTAAGACGCTCCACCAAAACGTTCCCCTGGTCGTAAAACCCTCCCGATCGAAGGACTGGACAATGGAATAACGCTGGATGGAAGATGTTGGAAAAAAGTTTAACAAATAAAAACAAAATTTTTACTTAGATGGCCTTGATGTGCGTTTTGGACGTGGAATCGGGTGTGGAATCAAAAACTAAATCTTGGGTAGGTACTCCGCCAACGAATCAATGGGAAAGATCAAGAACAAATTTTAATAGGTCGTAAAACGTTGCAAATTTTACACGAGGGTTTATTATTCTTTGGTGGAAACGGTGCAAAAATTAATTCCACGTCAATAAAAAATAATGAAGAAAGAAAATGCGTGCCGGTGCGGTGTGCTTGAACAGATTTAGGACCCCCGAAAATAGGTTTCGCTTCGAAAACGACACCTCACTCGACCAAAAACCTTCAAAAATCCCGCCCACATCCCTAAAAAAAAAAAATCCTACCACCCAAAACGGCGGACGGACATTTGAGTAAGTCTGCGCTTCATGAAACGTATTTTGAAGAATTTTGAGGCCGCTGCAAATATTACAAAGAAGTGAAAACTATCAACTGCAATTTTAACACGTGGCATTACGTCAAGAGAGGGGAGACGCTAATGCCTTTTCTCCCTATTGTCTTGTCCTGTGCTTGTTAATTTGCTTATAAACGATTCTGAAGTACGAACGGCTCTAAACTGAAACATAACTTGAAGACGGCCATAAAACGGGCTGAAACATATATAGTTCTTCAAAAACAAAACTTTGGCGTAATAATTAAAGACCTCCTTCTCCCGCTCAGAATAGCCCAAAACAAACAAAAAAACTTTTTTTTTCGAAATTCGCCAAACGCTAAAAAAGTTAATGCCCGCAAAAAGTCAAAAAGTTCCCCCGAAAAAAAACCGAATTAGAAAAAGTTATTTCCAACGTTCAAAATCTCTAACGACGCGCTAGGACGGCAAAGCTCAGAACAATGGCAATAAAAGTAACGAAATAGCCAATTTATTGATGTAACCTTAAATAACAATTATTTCATTTGCGAGAATTAAACATCAGCAATAATATTACTTTATGGGATACTTAAAATATAACAACACCGTTTAGTTTTACATCATCGGTTGAATAATCATGCTTACTAGCACACAATAACATTTAAACTCTGATTTGAACAACCTGATGAAACAGTACAATGGGAACCAAACACATTGCAAACGAACGATTTGTTTTTGAAAAGAGAATAACCTACTGCTCCCTGAATTTTTAACTTCCTTGATAGTTTATAAACTTTCTTTGTTTTTTTATTGGAAGCCCGTACACACGTTTGGATCGTCTATTCTGCCCATCCACCTTCACCATTTCATTATCCGATGCCCCGTCGACGGTTTAATATTTAGCTTTCATCGATATCGCTTTGTATGCCGACGACGGTTAAATTTTTAAAAAGAACTTCCCCGATCGGATTGTACTCAATTGGAACCATCACGCGAAGACTATCGATTTGTCGTCTTCTCCCATCTAAATATAACATCAGGTTTGTTCGCGGCAAGTTCTTTCGCATCAAATTGTCCCTAACTGTCGTGTAAAGGTATTTATTGAATGATCGATTTGATAAATAGGTAAACAACGGGAGGGAGGAAAGTAATTTGATAATCCAAGTAAAACGATCTTTGATTGATAGCTTGTTCTGTTTTTTTTTTTTTTTTTTTTTCGTTCTCTCTCTTCACGTGGTTTTTTCTTCTTCTTTTTTTTTTACAGCGGAGTTTCTTTGTTTACGCATCCCAGATGGCTGCGAGGCTTTTTCAACGGTTTGTTTGCTCGAGCCTAACGCCTACATCCTCCGCAAGTTTCAAACTCTCTTTTTATCGGCATAAGCTAATCGGATATTTCAACATCCCCAAAAACAAGCATGAGAAATGCCCAAGTTTAACTCGGCATGCTGCTAGTGCGTTACGTCATCGCATTCAAAAATACCGTCGGCATTACTTTTAAAGAATTAGAAACATTTTGAGGCAGATGTGAAGATCAATCGTTCCATATTGAAACAACCTATGACGAAACGTGTTTTAATTTGTTAAGGTGTTTGGTCCGAGAACCTGCGATCCATCCCCGCCGTCGTAAAATCATTGCGACCCTTGGGCCTTTTGCTTTTGGCAATCCATCCCCAGACGAAGTATCTCTTGTTCTCAATTCGTCCCAGGTTGGCACCAACGTTGCAAGCTTTGGACAGGTCTGGAAAGCTTGCGACCGTCTTGGCAAGCCTTGGAAACCCTTAGCCAGCTCGACACCATCTGTTCAAGCCTGTCGACAGGTCTGGAAAGCTTGGGACCATCTTGGCAAGCCTTGGAAACCCTTATCCAGTTCGACACCAACTTTTCAAGCCTTGGACAGGTCTGAAAAGCTTGAGACCATCTACGAGGATGAGCCATCGCTAAAATTAGCAAAATGCAATTTTGCATCTTTAACTGTTTTGGGGACGGGTCGTCTGTTACCCGTTTGGTCGTAGAGGTCATATGCAGCTTTATTGCATCGCTTGACATCAATACTGTTTTTGCTCTTCCAAGAAGATAAACCTCCAAACAAAATTTTTGTCTCGCTTTTTTTTTTTTTTTCATCTTTTGTTCACAAGGGTCTCAGCCTCACGGTATTGTTTGCCCTGTCGAGAGCCGTTAAGAACCTGTTAATCCTGATAACTCGCTAAATCAACAACGATAAAACTCCCTCCCGAGCTTGTTTGAGAGGACGGAGCCGTTTCCTCCAAATCCCCCGTGTTTGAATAGGATGAAAGTTCACCTGAATTGCGCGTCGTGAACACGGAGCCACAAGAGTCCATTTCGAGAAGCTCTTCAGGTCTCGAGTTTGAACCTATTTAGTGCGCTCCAATTCAATGCGTATTTCTCTGCGTAGCTGTGGTAAGTAGTTAATTCATTTCGGAGCCAATTTGACATTAAACGTTTCATGACGCGTAGATTTCAAAAAACAAATGTCCGTACGCCGTCCAGGCCCTTTTGGGCTGTGTGGGACTGTAAACGGGCTACGCGAGGGGTGTTTGAAGGTTTTCAGTCAAGGGGTCGAGTACGTGTCGTTTTCGAGGTGTTTTTGGACGTAGAATCCATTGTTTGGAGGTCGCGGAACGATCCGATTTCACAGAAGGGACTTATGAGGCTACAAATGGGGCTTTGAAGGGGAACGTTCGGTTTGGGGAAAGATGGGTGGAAAAGCAATCCGATTGGGCACGTTTCAGAAATCCCGAAATGACGCGTTGTGACACTCGTAAATAGACCTATTTACCTGAAAATAAATTGTTGTACGAGGGTGATGAATATGCACAGTGTTTCCTTGCAATTTATGTTAATGTAATGTTGTCACTGTCAAAACAACGCAGACATGATCTTTGGTTTTTCCTTGAATGGATGTATTGAATTGAAACAATCGAACTGTTTTCGGCTCACTAGAAAATGGTGTCTATTCCCTCAAAACCACCTTCTCAAAGCTGGATTCAACTTTTAAAAATACTTCGAAAACAACTTCCCATTCGACCCCGTACTCTGAATCCTTCAACCCTTCATGTTCCCTGTGTTTAGCACGGAGCACGGGTTGGAGCGATCGGGCTGAAAATTGCGGGCACCAGTAGATTAATTGTCAACATTTTAGGATTTAAAAAAAAATCTCTCACAACGGCGGCCGTATATTTCCTTTTTGCAATCTACTCTTGATGAAACATTAAAATTTAATTTCATTATACATTTTATCTGCACATGATGAGACATTTTATGTTTGCAATCGTTATTCGTAGGCATTAATGACCTGGTTGTTTATACGCCAATAAATAATAACAATAAAAAGCGGGAGAAAAAAAAAGTTTGCTATCTACACATGAGGAAATAGGACAATAAAAGAGGCAGATAAAAATCAGTTATTATCGGCTGACTCCCGTCACGAAAACAGGATGATATGAATATTCTCAGGTTTACCAAAACGAATTTTGATGTTGGATTCATGTGGTCTACAAGTTGATAGCACTTCGAGGCGCTTTTTTTTTTTCTTTTTTTTTTAATGGGATACTTAGACTTTTCGGTTTCGTATCGGAATAGCTTGCCACGGGCTCGTTTCTGGGTGCAGATGATTTCTCGATTTAGCACGGTGAAGCGTGTAGGGTTTCGACGGAGCACAAAGTGTCTCCCCCCCCCCCCCCCCCTCAAGGTCCTTGAAAAAACGTCAAACACCGTCTCGGATCTCAGGTATAAACCTGAACGAGAAAAAAAGGATCGTAAAAAAAGGATTTGAGCCCCAAGGGAGTGGTGGGGGCTTCCACAGTATCGTTCAATGCCATCTTGTATCAGTTGTCCCCAATTCGTAAACTTTTGGACCCACAAGAAACGTACCTGCCCCAAAGGGAACTTCCCTCCGTTTCTAATTTCGGTCCCTACCGACAATCTGGTCCCATCTGGGGGATTCCCCCTTAACAGGGGCCTCTCCTAATTGACGTCCGTTAGACCAGTTGCAAGGAAATATTCCGGAGCTAATGGCGTTCATTCCCCCAGCTTCGAATGGAGATTTTGATGAGGTTCCGGAGCAGCTTGGGGTTTATCGTCCGTTTTCATGGGGCTATTCGTTTTAGCTTAGTTGATAGCTCGAAAAGCATTGTGTTCAGGAATCGTATCGTTTTAACGACGTGACAGCTCAAAAAGCTTCACACGTTTATTCCAATTCCGAATGAATGGCTGAGGGACTATCAACCGTACACATTTTAGAAGATATATTGAACCAGAATGGGTTTCGGCAAGATGACATTGGGTTTAACCTACCTCGGGAAACACATCGCAGTCCATTCCCCCATGTCGATGGTATCTGGAGCACCTTCTCGCTTTCCCTTGCGGATGCCCTGTTGGCCTCTTCGCTCGACT
The DNA here is from genome assembly GCA_955831195.1 of Pilophorus perplexus. Taxonomy (NCBI): domain Eukaryota; kingdom Metazoa; phylum Arthropoda; class Insecta; order Hemiptera; family Miridae; genus Pilophorus; species Pilophorus perplexus. The sequence continues at coordinate 6,303,238 of OY037013.1, read as the reverse complement.
GAGCACCCCGTTCACACAGGTCGAGAAAAAACCACAAACCGCACGAACGCCGTCCCATCTCAATTTATAACGAGGCGGGTATTAAATCACGAGAATACTCTTGAGTTGGTGCAGGGGGAGGTTGTCCGCATATTTTTTAAGCGACCAGTTATGAAAACAAAATTTTTGAAATGAGCCAAGAGACGCAGCAGCTGCAGTGTGCAAAAAAAGGTGATTCTCCGAAAGTAGAGAAACCCCAGTTCGGTGCTATATATAGCCAAAATATTGAAGATTTAAAAAACTGCAAATAATACTCAAGAGTTTATTTTTCTTGGATATAAATTGTGTTAACTTTATTTCGATATCGATAGAAACCAATTTTTGTAGTGTTTGGTTGGATTTGAGACCCCGTAAATTGGATTATGTCTTCAAAATTACTCGGAAAACGAAACCCCATCCTCCGAACATCCTTTCAAAAGCTTCAAAAGCACCGTAGATCCCCACGGTGAAACAGAAATGTTCAGTCATCCCTGAAAATACATTCAACGCCCGAAAGTACTTCGAAAACGACACCTAACTCGACTCCAAAGCAAAAAAAAACCTTTAAACACCCCTCCCGTAGCCCCTTTTTAGCCCCACAGAGCCTCACCTGACCTGACCTGACTGAAAACCTTGCGGACACAACGAGATGGTGGACCGAGTACTTTTTCAAAATTTCAGAAATCCACCTGTCATGAAACCGTAATCGGGAAAAACTACCGGAAAAACACCCAAAAACAAAAATTGAAAAAAAGGGAAAAATGAAAAAAGGGGGAAATTTGTAACTATAAAATATTATATTTCATAATAATAATAATAATAACAATAAATGAAATCCAAATATTCAGGCTCTCATAATAAGTGAAAAGTTACCCTACTAGTTCGTTTTCATGCCTACATCTTATCACAAAATGAGGGCCTGAATATTACGTTGAGGTCCTGAAAATGTGCTGCTCATGTAAGTTTTCGGATAAAAATTAACTGCTGATACGAATTCTGTTCTGGAAAATCCAGTACCTAGTGATGATCCGATTACTTAACAACAGCGGTCAGAGCGAAGGTGCTACGTCCCTCAACAGTGCAATTTCACTCAAATCAGAAGTCGAGGATATTCTATAACCTTTTATTAAAATTTCAACTCTAGGCAGTGGACCTTAGAGGAGAAGGTGGGAATATCTCTTATTCATTTTTTTATAAACAGTTGAGCCCTTAGTTGGAAATTTGATTTTTCATAACAAAAAAATGAATAGGGGGTCCATATTACCTTCTCCTCAGCAGGAAAAAACATGGCGTCACAGTAAGCATTGCGGGGTCAGTAATCATCGAAGGAGCCATATTTATAAAAAAACGACCTTCTCAAAAACTGTGTTTTTTTAACCTGCAGGTAAACGATATTCAGGATACAAAAAACGGATTATCACAGCCTGAAACATGCTCGTGAAGGGGGAGCATCGATATTTGCTCGAATTGAAGTTTATGAGCAAAAACGAAAGTTTTAATCACCTCGTTCAATATTTGATGGAGCAGGAAAAAAACATGGCGTCATAGTAATCTTGTTGATGAAAAACTGAGCGTCCCCGCTTGCCCCCGTCGCTCAACCACTCCTTACGGTACAAGCCGCTTCTCCACTCTCAACCCCTCCCTGGCCTGAGAAAGCGCGTGGGTCCATATTACGTGAGGGGTCCATATTCCCACCTTCTCCTCTATAGCATGCTCGTAATTGGCAGAAATGAATTTTATTTCTTCATAAAAGATACCTTCCCGAATTTCGGATAATCAACAGGGTGGAAATAACTGGGAACATCCTGCTAGAATTGGAGACTGCGTCAGCAGGTAGATCGAAAATTTACCAAATTGTCGATAACGCCAGAACGACTGGGAGGGCTACCGGATTTGCTGGACCTCCCAAAAGCGAACGTCGTAATGTGAGTCCCCTAATGGTGGTGGTTATTCGGTTAGGGTGGTAGGTAAGGGGGGTGGGCAACGGCAATATTAGCCCTTGGGGTAATCCGCAAAATGACCCCAACTAGGTAAGCCCTAGCGCCGGGTATTTGCCACCCCCGCCTCACTAGTCCTCTCGGCCGACGGTAATGGGGGAAGCCGGTATGATTGGGAAGTGGTCGCACGCTGTGGAGGAGGGGGAAGGGCCTTCACAACCCATGAATATTACATTCCGGCGACGGGTGAAGAGGGGAATGGTGGGGGGGGGTTGACGGTCGGCTGAACTCCGTTCTCGTCTTCTGTGCTGAAGCTCGCCACCTGCTTTCAACATTTCTCACCCCCCCCTCCCCCATGTCGGTTAGTATCCACACGCTATGGCTTGTCCACCGGTAATCTCATCATCGGGGACACGCATTGTGCGCCCTCCCACAGCTTTCAACTGTTGAAGCGGATCGAACTCCGGTAGTCGGAATTGGAAACCCCTTCTTTTCCGTTGCGGGCGACTGCTCCCGAAGAAACCCTCTCGAATGTCTTGTCGCCCCTAAAAAAAAACAAATCCATCTCAATCGACAAGGGCTTGAGCCATGTTTTTTTTTTTGGCCCCGTTCTGGGGGAAATTCACAAAACGCTCAGCTGGTCCACCTCAGCCAAGTCTATTAGCAGGAAGCTCCGCCGGTCGGGAAACACAACAGACCAGGAAAATGCATTTACATGAAGCTCCCAACTGCGACAACGTTGTTAATCCGCCGTTAAAACGGAAACAACTCCCCCCCCCCCCCCCCCCCAACTCTTGAGGCTCCCCAGTTCCGTCACTTCCCCGCTGACATCTGACTTGTGTCCCCGCATCCACTAAGGGAAATATCGTGTTGGCACACCGTCATTTTCCCCAGTCAGGCAGTAAACCCAAGAAGTGGACGATAAGCCACAGATGCCAAGAACACATGAGAAAAACCCACCAGATAGGAAAATAAACTCCCTAAAAAAAACCATAGGCAGAAAAAATATCCATTTGAGGCTCATTACGCTTTGAATATTCAAGGAGCTTTGGAATAACCACCTGTGTTATAGATATTTCTTTAAAATATTTAAATTAATAAGTAGCTATTTCATCATGTTTTATTGCTATCATCAATCGTCCCAAGCGGTACTGGACTGTGGCGAGATACAAACCTACAACGTGCAAAAACGGATTTATGGAAAAGAAAGGTACCTAATGGGCTAGGGAACAAGGTCAGAGAAAATTTCCCATTTAATGGGCAAATTCGGCCGAACATAGTTGAACTGATAATGAACAAATCAGTACAATAATTGTACTAATTATTAGCACTGATAAATTAGGTGTCCGAGCAGAGGAAATCACTAGTGAATATTTGGCGTTTTGAATTTTCCCGCGGTGACACTTCACTAATCCGCCAGAGTACACTCGCACAAAAAGTAGAATGTGTACAAAAAAATCTTTTTCATTTTGGATTATGTGAGGACTCCGTGGTAACGCTCGAATCTGAAAAGTTTAGAAAATTTTGCTCAAGAAAAAGAACATCAATTTCACTGGGAAAAATTGTCCGGAAAAGGCTCAGTTTCTGGCAAGAGGACTCCGAAACGGATTGCCTCCTTGGGCAGAAAGTGGCAGCGAAGGGGCCTAAGCGATTCGGCCAGCAGCACTGCTCTCGTCGGGCCTGCGGGTGTTGGACTGAATAACCTCGCGTGTTTCCCCGCGGCCCGTGTCACGCGCGTGATTTTGTGTCTTCGTTCCGTTTTCCGTTCGTTTTCGTATATTTCCGTTTCGTAAAATTCGTTTAATTTGTAAATTCGTTTATTATTGTTTTTCCGTTGCCGTGTAATATGGACAACCAAGTGTGTGAATCTAGTGACTCAAGTGAATTTGAACTAGTTTTCCCCATGAGGCGTATGCACCAATCGGACCCAAGAGGTCACAGGGGCACGCCAGGAACTTTGCCAGGATCCCAATCCTCGGACAATGCAATTATCCCATCTTCACAACCAGACAATGAAATTATCCCATCTTCACAACCAGACAATGCCACAGTAAACCAATACCCTATTCTCCAACCTACAACTTCAGCTGCAACCAACCAGTTGTACGACCACATCCCGACCATTCCTACGGCAAACATGTTCTCCGCTCTTACACAGCCAGATCACAACGAAAATGAAACCCAAATCCACGGACAACATCAACAAGAACGACAACCGCCACCAATATTTCTAGATTCAAAGACGAACTTCTCAGAAATACTGCCCATACTCCTAAACTCAGTTGAACGAGATACATTCCGACATAGTACATCTCTAAAGTACATTAAACTGACGTTCTCAAAAGGCGAGAGTTACAGAAAAACGGTCCAAATCTTGACACACAAGAAGGTGGGTTTTCACTCTTATCAGCCTGCTGAAAAGCGGGCTGTAAGAGTGGTGCTAAGGAACCTTCATCCCACTACTCCTCCTTCACTCATCAAGGAGGCCTTGAGAGAGAAGGGATACCAGGTACGTCAAGTAGTAAATGTGCTGGCCACAAGTTCCAAAAGGCCCCTACCAATGTTCTACATCGACCTGGAACCGACCAACGACATTACCTCCATTTACTCGCTGAACAATCTCCTTAATTGCGTGGTGCGAGTAGAAGCATACAACAGTAAATTCCAAATTCCACAATGTACGAACTGCTTACAATTTAATCACACAAGAGCCTACTGCCAACACGATCCACGATGTGCTCGCTGCAAGGGAAATCACAACGTCAAAGACTGCACACAACCACGTGAATTGCCCCCATCCTGCATGAACTGCGGTGGTCAGCACTCGGCGAACTACAGAGGATGCGAGGTTCACAAATTTCTTCTAAAGAGAAGAGTAGCTCAAGTCGCGCTTTCTCCTCATCAACAGCAGCGTCAGCAACAACAACGACCACAACAGCAGCACACGCAACAACAGCAACAAAGACACCAACAGCAGCAGCAACAACGACCGCAACAACAACAGCTTCGTCATCAGCACTATCAGCAGCCAGGAACCGAAGTCCCTCTGCAAAACCACCACAGGCCAGTATTAAGCCCTTCTCAAAGATTAGGCCCTCCACCAATGACAAGCCAGCACTATCCATTGCTACCCAGCCAACAGCCCTTGCCGGGGAATTCACAGTTACCTAGCCAACATACACCATCACGGATCCAAAGACCAGAACCAAACCACCTTCAAAGCTCTTCGACCCTCGATGTAACTACACTTATCAACTCACTGCTCCAACCACTTGTACTGCTCATGAACCAACTGACTGCATCTATAAACAGCCTTCAAACACTACTCACCCAATACCATGGCCGCTAACCTCAACTCATCAACTATGAAGATTGTCACGTGGAACGCAAATGGAGTGGAAAATCGAAAACAAGAACTCATCACATTCTTAGAACAACATAACATAGACATTGCACTAATCACGGAAACGCATCTCACAGTTCACAAACGCTTCAGTCTTCCCGGCTACAAAATGTACAGAGCTGACTATACTGGTGGTGGGAACGTCAAAGGAGGTGCAGGGCTGATGATAAAGTCGAGAATTCGACACTGCGAACTTCCTGCAATCTCCTCTGAGCACATACAGGCTGCATTTGTCTCGGTTACTGTTGATGGGGCACGGGTTGTCATGGGAAGTTGCTATTCTACTCCTTCAAAGCAACTGCCAAGGCATCAATTTCTCCAGGTGATCAATGCACTTGGTGACAAAGGAATATTGGGTGGAGATTTCAACGCAAAGTCAACAGTCTGGGGCTGTCGTTCGTCCAACGATCGGGGTAGTATGGTGCTGAGTGTAGCCAGAGAACACAACCTTGTTGTTCATGCTTCACAATCCCCCACATATTGGCCTACATCAAATCGGAAGCTACCAGAGATTCTGGACATCTACATCACCAAAAGATTCTCTCGCGAATGCAACGTAGATGCCGTACATGATCTCAGTTCCGACCATGATCCTGTCTTACTTGCCTGCGCGTCTGCGCAGCTGTTGCCCAAGACATCACAGGCACAGTTAAAGCGCGGAAAAATGAATTGGGACCAGTACGGCGAAGAATTCTCACAAGAAATTGACTTGTCACTTTCCCTTTCTACATGCGAGGATGTTGATGAGTGCATTGATCACTTGGTGAAAACAATTCACAGCTGTGCTTGGAGCAGTAGTAAGCCAGTCGAATGCCGAAAAATTGGAAGATTTGTGCCTGCTCCAATTCGTTCACTCATGGCACAGAAAAAGGAGGCGAGAAGGAACTGGCAACGTTCCCGTGACCCCACCAACAAAGCTGTATTCAACTACTGGTGCAGAAGAGTGAAGGAGGCGCTTATTGAGTTACGAAATGAACGATTCTCCAATCACTTGATGGACGCAAACTCGAACAGCAACTACTCAAGTAGACTCTGGAGGACTGCCCAGCACTTCCTGGGGAGGAAATCAAAATTATCCCCCCCACTTAAAGATAACGGTGGAAGGTGGTTGACTGAGGACAGGGCAAAAGCTGAGTTGATCGCATGTCACTTTGAAGAGATTTTCCATCCCAATCACGACCTAGGCGACCCTCACTTTTCTGCTCGAGTTAAGGATGAGCTCACAAGCCCAATGCAGATGTCACTTCCACCATCTCCTATCAATCCAGACGAGCTGAATTGGGCCATTAAAGGATTAAAGAATAACAAAGCTCCTGGATATGATTTGATAACTGCAGATTTGATCAAGAACCTCCCCAGGAAGGGCAAGGCGTTCCTCCTGAACTTGTACAATGCACTCCTGTGCCTTGGGTACATGCCAGCAGTGTGGAAACATGCTGTAGTCATAGTTGTTCTGAAGCCTGGCAAACCTCAGCAGGACCCGGCCAGCTATCGCCCAATCAGCTTGCTACCTCTGCTGGGGAAGCTGTACGAGAAAATTCTTCTCAAGAGGTTAGAGAGTGCTCTTCAGGTGTCATCAATCATCCCGGACCATCAATTTGGGTTCAGAAGCGATCATTCCACGACTCAGCAACTACACAGGGTTGTAGACTACATCCTGCATGGCTATGAACGAAAGAAGTATACTGCAGCAGCCTTTCTGGATGTACAGTCGGCGTTTGATAGAGTTTGGCATGATGGACTCCTCCTAAAAATCCGACCATTCCTCCCGAATTCCCTGTTCCTCTTCCTCAAGTCATTCTTGAGTGGAAGAACGTTTAGGGTGAAAATCGGCGAGGAATATTCGTCGTTCAAGACAATCAGCGCGGGAGTTCCACAAGGATCGCCTCTCAGCCCGCTTCTCTACAACGCCTACTGCCATGACTTCCCTGATACGTGTGACACGCTTCTGGCCCAGTTTGCAGACGACACAGGAATACTCGCTTCAGGAGACACCGTCATGGAGGCAAGATGGCACCTGAAGAGACACTTGGCTAAAGCTGAAGAGTGGCTCAACAAATGGAAGGTGAAGGTCAATCCAACCAAGTCCTCGCTCATCACCTTCACGCTAAGGCCGGGAACAGTCTGCAACGTCAGTCTCTGTGGTGGTTTACTTCCAAGGAAAAGTCAAGTTCGGTATCTAGGTTTGACCCTAGACCGTAGACTAACTTGGAAGTACCACATCAAGAACGTCAGAGAGGCTATGAAAAAGAGGACATTCCTATGCTGGCCAATGCTGAATTGGAGATCCAAGCTGAGTTTGGAGAACAAGAAGCTCCTTTACTCGTCTCTCATAAGGCCTATATGGACTTATGGCTGCGAGATCTGGGGTACAGCCTGCTACACTTCCACACAACAGATTCAGCGACAACAAAACAAGATCATCCGATCCATAACAGGTGCCCCGTGGTACGTGAGAAACGACGTGCTCCGGGAAGACCTCCAATTATCCACAATTCAAGAGACCATCACTACACAATACACAAAACTGGTGGAGAAGGCCGAAGGGAACACGAATCCATGCGTCGCGGCAATAACAGATCCACCAGGTTTTGCGACAAGACTCAAAAGAAGACATCTCAGACATAACCGTATCACTACTCTCACTGCTCATAACAACGCAGACATCCCATCCCAATCAAACTAACAGAACAACCCATCCAAAAAGCTCATCGAAGCTAGTGGAGAAAATAAAAAACTTTTGACTTTGACTTTGGATTATGTGATGTTGGTGAACATGAATATGGTCTGTCCCGTCACGCTAGCGTCAGAACAAATCCGAACGACTATTTTCCTTGCGATTTCACCTTTTCTGATGTCGTGATCTCTCTGAATTCGTGCTTTTAGTTCACTGGCTGACCACCAGAGAGCACTTCTTGGAAGCGCCACTCTTCCCTCCAGATTCAAAGTTGAAATTTTCGAAAGTGCCCTGTAAATTTGTATTACACCGTAGGAGCCCAAAACTCACTGCTATGCCTTCAAATTATGAAGAACATTGCTTTTCTGGAAGAAACGAAGGGGGCGGTAAACACCGATTTTCAGAGAATGCGTCGCATAATGAGCTTCATATTATGAGCCTCGAGGCTCACTGACGATCATCAACTCGAATGTGACTAATACAACTTACTAGAAAATTTTGGTATGAGTACCTAATAATTATTGGTTTTATTAGTGGTATCGACACCACCAGTTTTTGGTTTTCGAGTTCTACCAGTTTTTGGCAAATAGCGGAAGTGGCAATTTTTCAGCGCGCTCTAGCGGTCTTTCTATTGGCTCAATTTTCAACTATAGTATAATATACTATATGCATATTATGCATTTTGTAGGAAATTGAGTCTACTTTGATTTTGAACGTAGCATGTTTCCACGAAAAACGCCTAGTTTTCGAGGAAAAAGCGAAAAACTGGAAAAAGGTCGGACATTCTGCGACTTTTTTTTAAACGATTTTTGAGGTAAAGCCGTCCTTTTTGGAGGGTGCAAACTTCAGATTCGCATTCAGCCGAAAAAAATTGAGACAATGAGACATTGACCACAAAACGTTTCCTTATGTATTGCGCGAAGTGTGATTCAATGCGAATGAGGAATGAACACGATTATAAATTTATGAAAATAATTTCTATACTTTTTTTAAGGCCATTTCTATAATTGTCCCCTCTCAGCCCGCTTCTCTACAACGCCTACTGCCATGACTTCCCTGATACGTGTGACACGCTTCTGGCCCAGTTTGCAGACGACACAGGAATACTCGCTTCAGGAGACACCGTCATGGAGGCAAGATGGCACCTGAAGAGACACTTGGCTAAAGCTGAAGAGTGGCTCAACAAATGGAAGGTGAAGGTCAATCCAACCAAGTCCTCGCTCATCACCTTCACGCTAAGGCCGGGAACAGTCTGCAACGTCAGTCTCTGTGGTGGTTTACTTCCAAGGAAAAGTCAAGTTCGGTATCTAGGTTTGACCCTAGACCGTAGACTAACTTGGAAGTACCACATCAAGAACGTCAGAGAGGCTATGAAAAAGAGGACATTCCTATGCTGGCCAATGCTGAATTGGAGATCCAAGCTGAGTTTGGAGAACAAGAAGCTCCTTTACTCGGCTCTCATAAGACCTATATGGACTTATGGCTGCGAGATCTGGGGTACAGCCAGCTACACTTCCACACAACAGATTCAGCGACAACAAAACAAGATCATCCGTTCCATAACAGGTGCCCCGTGGTACGTGAGAAACGACGTGCTCCGGGAAGACCTCCAATTATCCACAATTCAAGAGACCATCACTACACAATACACAAAACTGGTGGAGAAGGCCGAAGGAAACATGAATCCATGCGTCGCGGCAATCACAGCTCCACCAGGTTTTGCGACAAGACTCAAAAGAAGACATCTCAGACATAATCGTATCACTACTCTCACTGCTCATAACAACGCAGACATCCCATCCCAATCAAACTAACAGAACAACCCATCCAAAAAGCTCATCGAAGCTAGTGGAGAAAATAAAAAACTTTTGACTTTGACAATATGACAGAGCAAACGCCAAAAAACGGTCTGTGTACACTACTTAAAGGCATTACAAAAAGGAGCAATTACGACTTCCTTCGACTTGAACGGAAAATAAAAATGCCGACTCGTGAGTAGTTTGTAGGTATTATCTCACCACTTATTGCCCTTTTATCCCCCTCGGTTGTATGATGTAACTGTCATGGCCTTATTGTATTGAAATAGCGTTTATTATTATTTATAGAGTACTTTCCCGAGGAGGTTACCTCTTGAAGCATTAATATTAATGACGTGTTTAACATAAAGTGGAACGCGGGCCGAGTGATGTGCCGAGTGGTAGGTATGTAGGGGCCTACAGGTTGAGGGGCGCCTGACGTCGAGATGCGTTCTTTATAAATGATATCGTTGTGAATAGATTAGTTCTTTAAGGGCGGTGGTAGTCGATAAAGACGAGAAATTACAATTGCTAATGACATACGGTAGGGGGGACTCCCTTTAGATAAACCCCACATGTGCGGAAATCGTGAGAAACAAATTCGGCGATGTGTCAATGTGGGCCCGCTGACGGAGAAGTTTCAAGTCGCTCGCTCCAAAAAGAACGTTCAGGAGGGCATTAATGGCAGTGTCACGCACTGGCGTCCTCCGAGTCTGCACAGTTGCGACTGGAGTGAAAGTGGGTCGAACAAATTAGCTCGTCTGAGTCAGAGTGAAGGTTACGTTTGAGTTTGAATGTCCCCAACAACGCTAATTGCGATAACGAGAGGAAAATCCCATCCGATAACCCACCTGTCTATTTTGAAGGGGGGGGGGGGGGGGGGGGGGGCACGATAAAATGAAAAAAATTACGAAAATCAAGCAATATTCATCGACCATGATGGTCAATAAATTAATCCCTCTAGCTTCTACGAGCTAAGGATGTTGTTCGGGATATTTTGGGTGTGAAACGAGAGCGTGGATGCAACCACGTCGTCTCCCTCAGTGACGCCGGCCGGTAGAAGAGAGCAGAATGGAAGCACAACATAACCTTCAATAAGCGACGTTAATTTTGTCAATCGTCGCCTACTCTCTAAAATGCTTACCTAGCGAGTTACAAACCAAAAACAGGAACAATCGATCAGAAACAATTCAGAATATCCAATTAGCGGTAGAATGGCGCCTCGCACAAGAAAGTGTTCGGAGAGGCAACTTTTAGGAAATGTCATCTAGTTTAATTTTGGTAATAGTGGTCTAATCGCTAAAATGCCTACTTATTGAGTTATAAGCCAAAAACCGTCTTAGGTTCAAAAAACCCCATTTTCACCGAGCTCTGGCGGCATAATGGCGCTTCGCGCAGAAAAATGTTCATAGAGCAACTTTTAGTAAATTTTATCTAGTTTAATTTTGGTAATGGTGATCTAGTCGCTAAAGTCCCTACTTACTGAGTTATAAGCAAAAAACCCGTCCGCGGTTCAAAAAAGTCCCATGTTCAACTCCGAACATGCCGGGTTGAACCCGTCGGGACTGGAGGGATGAGACGCCCAAAACTTTACGATTCCGTTAGGTAATATCTGCTAAGTAATGGGTGAAAACAAATAACAGGCAATAAAACGAAATAACGTGGCAAAATAACAAGACCGCTCCTAATAAAATCCGGCATTTCATTGGCAGTTTGTGAAGAATTTTTTTAAATAAAATTATTTAATAGCGTATAAACATCTCTTAGTTGTGGGTTTTGAAACGTGGGGTTTTGCTGGAGAGGTCACGTAACATGCGTAACGTTAGGATTGTTTGTGATGAGTTTGAAAAACGTCAACCGGATGTCTTTCTCCGCAAATGAGGACTTGTCCGTTTTTTAAATTTTCTTTGACGTAACGCTCATAATATGCGAGCACTAGGTAGCTTTTAAACATGAATGTTACAAGGGGCTTGTTGCTTACCGGATGCCGGGCGGCGGCTGCGACTGCTGCGGCGGCATTCATTCCTGCTGTGGGGTACATGTTACATCAGCACATCTCTGTCCGAGATGCACACCGAGCACTTGATGGGAAATCACTAAGAAAGAAAAAAAACAACAACAACTGAAAAACCAACACAGCACACTTGTCACAAAACTGAATATTCCGGAGTCAACATTGAAGAGGTTGAAAATGGAAACGCGACCGCGAACGCTGGTGCACGAGGTGTAAATCCAATGTATAATCCAAATCCAATGGTGAAGTGTTGAGCGTAATCCACACAAGTCACAGAAGCTATCGGCTCCAAGGGTGGCACTGAACTGAAGCCGGCAACTCGGAGATGGTCCCCCCTCCGTGCGCTCACCCGCCCTCCCCACGAACGAACAACAACCCGCTTCAACAAGCACGCACTTCTTCCTCCTGTGAAAAAATCGAAGCCGAGGGCTGCAAAATGGCCGCACCCCCTCGTCTCTCGACAAACCTCTCCCCTATACACTCTTCCCGAATAACACAAAAGGTCTCTCCAATTTTTCCCCTCAGTACCGTAGGGAAAGGGAGTTGAGCGAGGGGGGAGTTGAGGGTGCGAGGAGCGTCTCTTTTGCCCCCCTTCCGCCCCTCCTACCATCTGATTTCATCCCCCTGTCGGTTTGCACAAATATGGCAGCCGTATCAAGGGTTCCCCCTCGCCCTCGAGCCCTTTCCCGCCTATTCCAGACCACCCTGATTACCAGCCTCACTACCCTCCCCGTCGCCTGAACGCCGACAACACTTCCCCACACATTTTTCCCGGCCGTAACCGGCGAGAGCGGCGAGGAGAAGGCTCCACGTGGAGCAGACCGCGTCTCCCTCTCACAGCCAATGAGAGGCCACCGTTTAGCCCCAGCCGCCAATCACAACCTTCCACCCAACTCAATCCTATCTCTCAACCCGCTGAAACCCACTAAGGATCCAGCCAATACTCTCAACCCACCTACCAATCACACAACTCCCCGTCCGTTTAGACTCCGCCCACCACCTGCTCCACGTGGAGCCCAACTAACTTCACTCAACTTCCATTTCGCTTGCATAGCTGTTCCATTCTGAATATAATAATCCGCAATATTTGTTAAGGTGGATATCCCTATCATGAATTATATATTTATACTAGGTTCTGTACATAATACGCTAAATTTGTAGATCATTTTTTGGCAAAACCTTATCCGTAAAGTCAGTAGACACTCTTGTTTCCTAAATGTGCATCGTGTCGTTTAATTAAATCCATTTTAACAATAAATCTAATTCATACTCAATTTGTACTCTCCCTAAAGGAGAAATAAAACGCCAAAAGCTCGCTGTGGAGGAACGTTATTTGGCGTCCCCATTCCCGGTGACAACTCACTCCTCGAGGGTCGATATTACCAGACCATAACTAGAACTGTTTGAAATTATTCACTCTCTTCTTACCAAGTCAAAAACCAACAACGATGACTGTAAATTTTTTGACAAATTGTCATGGGTTTTTATTTATTTATTGTCCTTTTTAAACCTTGAAAAATAGATAGTGAAGCCAAAGCTAAATTGTTTTTCCTATTCAAAATCTTCACTCGACGTCGTTAATAAAATTTAAAAATTGAAATCTCCAGGGAAAAGCAATTATTGCACTTCTTTCGTATGTTTCAGCTTTCAGCTTCAGTGATATTTTTGTTGTACAATTTTTTTTTATGAAACCAGATGGAACGCAATTTTGGAATGATTTTCATTACCCAGGTTGCCTAGTTGAGTAGGAAGTGGATTTATAATTTGATTGAGTCGTGAGGATGGTTTATGATTTCGCCGTGTCATCTGAAGATTTATTTAATTGATTTTTTTTTTTTTTTTTTTACACTTTGTTGGATTTATTGTACATTAATTATTAATCAATATGAAGACCGCCATTTATTGGTACTACATGATGATAAAATTATCCATTAATTCTTTATGATTGGTTTGCATAATACATATAAAGGTTTTTCTATTATTAAAAAAAATTATAAGATCAATGAAATAGATTTGGTTTTAGCGAAATACGTTGGGTCGCTATACTTTTGGTTTATTATTCCTCTGAAATTTTGACAAAATACTCGATTTACCATCTAGTTGTGCACGCAAGGATTTCAGCCTGATCGCCCAAATCCGTGGGGCGAAAAAATGGGCCACGGGAGGGGGTTTTGAAGTGGTTTTCGAACGTAAAATTTATTTTTGGGGGTCCCAGAGCTATACGATTTCACCGTGGGGATCATGGGGGTAAAAATGGGACTTTTGAAAGACCCCAGGAGGTGTCGTTTCACGAGTAATTTTGGACGCTTAAGCCATTTTTCGAGGTGTCCGGCCACATCTGTCCGAACATTGTCAAAGTCAAAAGTTTTTTATTTTCTCCACTAGCTTCGATGAGCTTTTTGGATGGGTTGTTCTGTTAGTTTGATTGGGATGGGATGTCTGCGTTGTTATGAGCAGTGAGAGTAGTGATACGATTATGTCTGAGATGTCTTCTTTTGAGTCTTGTCGCAAAACCTGGTGGAGCTGTGATTGCCGCGACGCATGGATTCATGTTTCCTTCGGCCTTCTCCACCAGTTTTGTGTATTGTGTAGTGATGGTCTCTTGAATTGTGGATAATTGGAGGTCTTCCCGGAGCACGTCGTTTCTCACGTACCACGGGGCACCTGTTATGGAACGGATGATCTTGTTTTGTTGTCGCTGAATCTGTTGTGTGGAAGTGTAGCAGGCTGTCTTCCGCCTCCCTGTGTGGGGCTGTCGTTCGTCCAACGATCGGGGTAGTATGGTGCTGAGTGTAGCCAGAGAACACAACCTAGTTGTTCATGCTTCACAATCCCCCACATATTGGCCTACATCAAATCGGAAGCTACCAGAGATTCTGGACATCTACATCACCAAAATATTCTCTCGCGAATGCAACGTAGATGCCGTACATGATCTCAGTTCCGACCATCTTCTTCTCTGGTGCAGTGCGTGTTGTCCTTGTGAATGCCCACCGTTCGCTTTCTCCCCATGTTTTGCGGAGGTGTACGTAAAATTTATTTTTGGGGGTCCCAGAACTATACGATTTCACCGTGGGGATCAATGGGGGTAAAAATTGGACTTTTGAAAGACCCAGGAGGTCAAAATTTGACCTAATTTAATGAGGTGCCGTTTCACGAGTAATTTTGGACGCTTAAGCCATTTTTCAAGGTCCCACATCTGTCCGAACATTGTAAGGATTTTTTTTTTCAAAAATACCTATTTTTGAAAAGACAGAATTAATTTTTGCACAATCAACCTATATCAGAGAATAATAAACGCTTGCGTAAAATATGGAGCGTTTATCATAAAACTGTTCAACGTTACAAACTCCCTCTTCAAATAATTTTTTAATACTGGAGGTATTAAATACATTTAATGTATTTAATACCTCCTGTTGAAGAGGGAGATTGATAGCGTTGAGCTCACACCAGCACCCAAGGGTGCACTTCTTGGTTTGTCATTTGGGACACGTGACTTGGATCGAATCGGACCCTCCGGATTATCCGAGTGGTTTTGAGCGGTAGTCACGTCGTGCTGCATTCTGATGAGGCCGCGGGTTCGAATCCGGATGAAAACCGGGTTTTACGCAACAAGGGTTAAAAACTAATTAGCATCCCGTCATGTCAGGTCAAACATTTCGACGTTCCTAATACTCACTTTACTTGTGCCTGTACCGTGTTTTGCTTGGCGAACCATCATTGTTCAAGAGATAGTCCGCGAACATTGGCCGTCTCAATGAATTATCTCGACTGATTAAAGTCGTAATGAGGGCCCGTGACTCGGCGAGAAATATTAACAGGTGAGGAGGAACATTTACAAAAAAAAAATATAAAAAACCGGCGTTCATCGCAAGAGCTCCAGCGGTGGGTGAAAGTGTTTTTTGACGTCCCAAACAGCGCAGAAACCTGTTCCGGTTGAAGAAAAAAAAAAAAAAAAAACGCTTGCCGGATAAGAAGGTCGTCCCCTCTGGAGGGGTCCAGCCAGGGGGAAGGCAGTTCCCTTGGCGGGATAGTTAACAAGTAATGAAAACAACCATTGACTCGGGTGGGCAAGCACTTGGGGGCCTGTGTGGGAGCGAACGGGGCGCCCAGAAACAACACCGGAATCTGCCGGCGACGGGAAGAGAAGGGAATCTAATGATACACTTACAGGGAGAGTACACCGATTCTATAGCCTGAGCATGAGAATAAAAATTGTTTGCCTTTCAAAATTTTTTGCACGTGTTGTTATTGTGTTAAAAAAAGAATTTAAAAAAGGGCCTTGATATGATTCGTCATCATATTCGTAATATTCGTATATTGCTAAAATTTAGCTTGTATTTAATACAAGAAGGTTTTTAGTCCGCAAGTAGGTTATAACATCAAAGGCGCTCGCTTTCATCATTATTCTAGGGTACCTACTTCTAAAAATGAGAAAAAATTGAAGGAAAAAAAAAATTAAAAAATTCAGTTTGGCTAGCATTGTACGAGAAAAGTCTGAAACTATCTAAAAGTTGCTCCTATGCATTTTCGTGTGAATTGTTGAGTCCAGATTGGAAAGGTCGGAGGTGACCAGCGGTGGCCCCCAAGTAGTCATTTACATGAACATATTACGCGAAAACATCGGCGATATTTTGCCGGCTGCTTCGCTATCCTAGTCTGAACATCGAGAAGGGGACCTCGCCGCAACATTACAATGCATCAACCTTTTCAACCTGAACCCTCCGGCCCTTCTCACTCGGCAAATGAGAGGGAAATGGCATTATGCAAAGTCTACCCCGCGGAATCTTGTTAATAGCCACCCTTGTCTTTACCATTTAACCCCCCCGCCACCGCTACAAATGTAAAGCTCTTCATTGTATACAAATTAATTTTCAAAACTTGACAGGTTGAAAAAAAAAAAAAAAAAATTGTTGAGCATTGAAAAAAGGTGTATACGTGTATACTGTTTGGGCAGATAAGAGACCCTCAAAGATGAATTACCTTTGCGTCGAAAAATACCTACTTCAAAAGCAACACATCATTCGCTTCCAAACAAAAGTTCTAGTAAAGCCCCATATGCGTAGTCCCTTTAGATCCTAGACAGATTTTAGACAGTCTAGTCGGGTGGGTCTCAGACCCATGCGGAATATCCTTCCAAACCAATCCCGTAGCTCCTTTTCACCCCCATAGAGCCCCACGGACAGGGCGATCGGGATGAAAACCTTGCGGACTCAACTTGATGGATAATCGAGCATTTGGTCAGATTACAGTCTCAAAGTTTCAGATTTTTGAAGCATTCCTTCCGCCTAAACAGCCTGAGCCAGAGCTTCCAATCCAGGGGGACGAGGCAATGGGGAGCCATGAGCGCAAACGTCAGACATGTTCCGATCTTCCTTGAAAGGACGGCTGACGACGTCCGCGACGGCAGCAGCCCGCCGGACGAAAATTCAGGTTGAAATTCCCTTGTTTTGTTTCATTCAAAAAATAAAAATAAATAAATAGAAAATAAAATGAACTTACTCGATTACTCGATACTCAAAGTATTTATACACACAATAATAACTATAATAATAATAATAACGCTGCAAATTTTACGCAAGGGTTTAATATTCTTTTATGTGTTTTTGAAACTTTTTTTTTCAAAATACATGTTTTTACTCGGAAAATATTTGACTTCCTGGGATCCTTTAACAATTCCAATTGTAGCCCCATGAAACCCTTATAGATCGCCATACTGAAATCGGATCGTTCCGGGACCCCAAAAAATGGATTCTACGTCCAAAAATACTTCGAAAACGACACCTGAAGGTCGATCCACATAGTTCAGTGGTCCGTGGCCGTCCGTGCACGGTGCCCTTCAATTGCATCAATGATAAAATTTATCATTTTTAATTTTATCATTTATGCAATTTAATTTTATCATCGATGCAATAGAAGGGCACCGTGCACGGACGGCGACGGATCACGGAACTGTGTGGATCGACTTTTCCTTCAATCCTTCAAAAAAACCATTCCGTAGCCCCATTTTAGCTCCATAGCGCCCCACGGTTTGGGCTGAAAACCTTGCGGGCACAACTAGATGGTAAACCAAGTATTTTGTCATAATTTCAGATTTAAAAAAAAAAAAAAAATCCTACTGCCCAAAACGGCCGGGACGGCGGACGGATATTTCGGTTTTAGAATCTAGACGTCTTGAAACGGATAATGTCAAATTCTGTGGCCGATCCGAGTCGTCGACCTCCGTCGCGATCACATATGTGAATTATTCCAAGAATAATTAACGAGAACACAAAATGAAGAAAAAAAAACTAAAAAAAAAAAAAAACTACTTATTTGAATCTTATGAGTCGAGTATGAAATGAAATCTCATGAAAAAAAAAAAAAACTAAAGTTATATAAAACTGCACAATGCTAACAAATCGACCTCTGTCTCGACCAGAAGGAAACGACAGTTGGAATTTCCGAGGAAGACGAAAAGCCCGCTGTGGGCAACTTCCCAAAAAATCTATTTTCTGACACCTACGCAGGGGTTCAAGACGTCATAGGGACTCTCAGCAAAGAAAATGTTTGTCCGCAACCAGCTGTGACCGATATTATTAGTTTTTCACTGCTTCCTTTATTTTTCCCTCCGTTTCAATTTAGGGGGGAATTTGAACTCGAGCCAGAATTAGGAGCGGCCTTCTCGTATCTCGTAATAGTTTGTTGATGCCTTATTCTGTTCCAACGTGTTTTTTTTTTCTCTCTTGTAATCTTTTCGTTAATTTATTAGGGGAGGACTTGCTCTCGATTAATTTTGATATTTTCAGAACTACCTTGGTCAATTCAAATTAAAACTGTTCTCATTAAGTTTTTTTGTCAACCTGCTGACGAATTTAACGGTGACATTATTGAAGGAGCTGCCGAGAATCAATTGCTTTAGAACCTCCGAAGTAAATGGAGCGCAGAAACTCCCCAAAATTACAGGTATTCTAATCCTCCGAAGGTTGAAAGGGAGCGAGATCCGAGATTGGGGGTGTATCGTGAAAGGGAGACCCGCTAGGCAGGAGTTAAGTGGGAACTGAACTGTATTAGGATGTAATTAGCGGGAGGGTTTAGCTCACCCAACAACCCTTCACCCCCTGTCCCAAAACTCTTGTAGGGAGGCAGCGCCAACTCGATTGATGGCTTAATCTCCATAGATACACCTCATAGCCGAGCTGTTACTTGTGCCTTCCACTTTGCGGCGATCTTCATCTTCGGAAGAGACAGTCTCAAAATTAGTCTTATGAATATTCAAAACCACGGTGCACTATTAAAGCTGCTCAAAGCAGAAAGTGTGGTTAGATAATAACTAGGAGCAGCATCGGGGTAGTCATAAGTTAGAACGATGGAATTTAAATAGTATACTTCTATCATAATGTGATATTATGATTATAGTTGTCTAGTTTTGAAAGCCTCCACGTCCTCACTACAAAATTTTGCGATATTTGTGAAAAACTGTTATGATTCATATTTCAGAATGGAGTTTTTTTTTTTTATCCAATTTTATTTTTGCAATTTTCTTTATACAATTAATTTTTCATTTAAAATATATTTTGAAAATACCTGACCTAGGAAAATCCCTATACTTTTTTAAAAATCCAATTGAAAGGAATGACATAATGGGGTTTTAAACAGGAGAAATAAGATGGACGTGGCAGCTTATGGAACTCCATTCCCTTTGGACATAATATGTCCATATATATTATATGGGTTTTGAAAGAAAATTCGATTCGATTCGTCACCTTCGATTTAATTAAAATCAATAGTTATCTATAATTTTCCGAAAATTAGACAAAGTTGCTTTTGGAACTGGACTTTATAAAAGTGGAGTACCCAGCTTATAATCCAGTTCCTCAACTTGGTCTGCACAGCTTGCTGATCTCAGATTAGTGAACATACGAGCTAACAGATAACCCTCAACTTGCCGTCTCCATCGTTTCGCTATAACGGAGAACCCGTGTTTGAGCCGCCTGACCATCCCCTTTACGAGAAAGAATGAAAAAAAAAACTTGGAATTTTTGCTTCTGAGGGAATTTCAAATCGCCTCTTAATCGGTCGAGCGATACTAAACGTCCCGGAGCGGACGCACTTTAGCATTTCCAACTCGAAAAACCTCCTCGGCCTTTCGAGTCTTTTTTTTTTTTTTTTTTTTTTTCTTAGTTCTTCCTTTTTCGAAGCACGTTGATCGATCGTGACATTCTTATCTCCTAGTACGAGAAAAACGCAAGATCCCCAGCGGGCTTCTCGTAAAACCCGGACCTGCCTTCCCCCCGCTTCGCCGTCCTTGCGCGTAATTAACTTCAAAAAAGAAACGAGAAGCTCATAAATTCACCAGACGAGACGAACCGATTAAAATAAGGCAGAGGGAAGGTTTAAACGGGGAAGAAAATGGCAGGTTTCTATTCCCAAAGACCCGACACCCAATTGATTCTTTTATACTTCATCGCTCCTCATAAAGAAATTTTTCCTTCGGAGGTTTTTTTAACGCGTTTTTGCTCCCTCCGCCTTCCGCTCCCGCAAGTCATTTAGGATAATTTAATTGCCGGAGAAGGGGGAACTTGAATGATGTGGATTTTCAAACAAGAAAAGTGGCCCGCCGCCTGGGGCCGAAGAACATTTGATTATATGTCATAATAAAATACTGTGTAAATTTTTATGGAAACCAATGTGACAAGAAACAAGCCATCATCTTTTGACAACGATCATCGTCTTTCATGTTCCAACCATGATCCGTTGTTGGTGTGGTCAAATAATTCTTTGACCGTACCTCAACAAATTTCACAACCCACTTTCTTTTTTCATCATCATCATCATCATCTTGCAGAGGCAGCAGTACTAAAAGTTGTTTGCGATTCGTCATCATGAATGATCATCTCGATTTTTTGTACATAAGCGTGCACTTCATACTAATTTTTGAATACAAGGCCATTAATTATGTAATTTCTTGGTTCATAAATTCTTCCTTTGTCAATTTAATATCATCATCAGATGATTTGATTGAAAGATTATAGTAGAGTTATTATGAGTTTTTAAAAGATTGTAGTCATAATTTTGAAAGATCCATTATTATATTTTTTTCAGGTTTATTGCTAAAACCTTTTAGCATGGAACGGGCTTTGGCCGTGACCTACCTGCCAAAAAACGTCTGGGAGGGAGACGCAGGAGTGTCATGTTTATATATTACGTAATGCATATATATATACGTTAGGTCATTAGTTTGGCATTCTCACTTGTCTTACCATTAGGCCACTAGTGCGGCATCCTCACCTGTCGTACGTTAGGCCACTCGTTCGGCGTCGGACAGTTACTTTTGCAACATGCAAGATGTGTTTAAGCCCCCCTGACGAGGTCGAAAGGGCCGAGTTGTTTATTTCAAATTTTATTAGTTTTTAAATTAATGTAATCTAGATACATTTTTTTCAATTACCTAATTCCTCTTATATTAAAACCCCAACCCGATGAGGAGGAGGAGAATGAGTAGAGTAATCCATCATTGGGCATCTTTATTCGGAGGTAACGACTTCCGGTAGTCGGAAAAATTTTAAAAAAATAGTACGAGAAAAGTCTTAATCCACCAAAAAGTAGCTCAATGAGGCATAATTTATCTGAGCGTTGGAAGTGCCAATTAAATAGGTGACGGACCCCCAACTCTTTTTTCCCGACTTTCCTTTGTTCATCTTTAGATTGCTAAAACTCTGACCAACACTGAAATGTTTCGGGCTCAAATGTATTCCATTTCCGAAGAATTTTATCATACTGACGCCGGAGAGTTCACTGTAGCGCTTGTTTCAAAGTTACATAACGTACGTAGGTGATAAATGTTGGTTACTCCTGACGGATATGAATCCTATTGTGAATTATTGAGAATTTGGCAATTCATGAAAGATTTGATCACGTCGGAAAATGCAAACATTCTCGCCCAGCTAGAAGCTATTGAAGTGTAGCTTCTACTAACCAAAGAATTTCTCAATTGCAGGAGGAGAATAGAACACTGAGGGAGCAAAATAAGCGATTGGAAGAAGAAATAGTCGTCTCGCAGAACCATAGTCGCAGTAAGAATTTGATATCAGCGGGATCCCAGTAGAAGAAAATCTGCATGACATTGTCTCATCCTTCTCGGAAAGAATCGGCATCCCAATTGACACATCGCAGCATCTTGATGAAGTTTTTAGATTACCTAAGTCAAACGGCCTATTCTTGTAGTACCGTGCCCACCTACGGTAAAATGGAATGAGATCTCGGGAGCAGCTAGAAAAATCAAACCGACAGTGAAGTTAATCCACCAACCAGGAACAGAAAGGCAACATGCATATATATGATAATAATTATAATATAATAACAACATATTATGTTGATCTCATCTAATACTAGTTGCTTGCCCTATTTATTATACCTACTCATTTATGAGTCATAAATTATGAGTCATAATAACTAAGTTATGGAATAAGTCTCATTCCATGCTCACATTCTTAGTTTTATAACATTTCTGCCCCTAGTATTCTAAAATCTGTACGTAGGTCGGTAATGTTCTACGTATTTGCAGCAAAATCAATTTTTCGTTTGGAACCATTTTCGCATTCCCTGATCATAGCTCGACAAATTCACCTCTCAATACTTCAGAATGAATCATATTTATTTAAGAATCATATTGTTGAATGAAGAGTATGATCACTTTGGGATGCCATCCATCTCCTTTGATATTATCGGTAGGTAGTGGTCTGTTGAAAAATACCATACACTATTAAAATTTAATAGTTTATTAAAATTCAATATTTAATAGGTAGTTTATAAAAATTCAATATTACTACGAATTAATGTAAAATTTTTACAACCAAAGACCTCGTCACTCAATTGATTCTTTCATGACTGTTCCTCAAGACAGACCGTTTTTTTTTTTTTTTTTTTTTACGTGTTTTAATCTTCCCTCTACCCTAGCATTTATTTATGGATAATTTAATCCCCGATCTGGTGGATGGGGGAGCCTCGCAGGAACGGCCACAGCACGAGGGTTTTAAAAGAGGGAAACAAATTAGTTTACAGCAGATAAAGCCCTGTCATTAGTGTACGATGAAAAGGCCGGATTCTAATTCCCGCCGGGGAGAGGATTGGCCTCGTTTTGCCCGTATCGCCAACGTGAATAATTAACCCGAGCTGCCACTTATTCAGCTCTAGTGAGTCTCTAGCAAATATTAATGCTACTCTGAAAACCACTCTCTTGAATGTTTTATCAGCTGAACAGTGGTTATAACAGCGGTGGAAAAATACTTCAAAAACCATTAGGAACGTGTGGTATTGAGGTTATTTTAACCAGCAGTTCATGCTTGTTGCCGGTTGGGTGGAGGCGAAAAGCGTGTTTCCGCCAAACCAAAATAATAAATGTTGATTCAAATTTAATATTAATGGGGAAGCGAGGGGGGTGTAACGAAAGACTATGGCGAGCTCATGAATAAAGCCGTACACAGGGTGCTCAAGTCTGGGAGAGCCGCATTTCCGCGCGCAGTTGTTTAATGTGTGGTATTCATTAGAGGAGTGCAAATATTTTCTCTGGTTTACATAGGGCAATTCACCATCAACCCCCCACGCCCCTACGAACATTTTGCTACGGCTTTTGTGTGCATGTATTACTTCTCGAGGAGGTTGAACACGCGAACTCCCTTAAGCTAACATATCACACGTGGCAGGTTCATGCACGTGATGGGAGAAGGCGTGGAAAATATCAAGTCGTTTCAAATTAAAGTTCAAAGCATTAAGGCAAATGATCAGGTTCTTAAGCCAGTTTAGATCTGTGGTGCAGAGCTGATGGGCTGCCCCGCTCCGAGCAATCGTTTAATTCAACGATGTCGAAGTAACGTGACGCGAGCATGCCAAATGCGAACCGTCACTTCAGAAACGAACAACTGCACTTGGACATCAAATTCCCATATTCAAAGACGTGATCAAAAAACAAGGTTTAGCCCATTAGCAGAGGCTTCGAGGAAACATCATCGACGAGGTTGTCCAGATCCCTAATGTTGAAGCCTTGCTTAGAAAGAACCAATACCACAGGACCTGTGGGGGTGTCTAGTGAAAATAGCTCAGTGAGAACATGAGCGACAGTTGCAGAATATAACAAGCCTCATTGAAGGTTTGTTTCATGTCATAGATTGTTTCAGGTGATTTAGATTTGACACCCGCTCCTAGGCCAGACGGCCCATTGCTGTCATAATATGACAGCATAATATGCTGTCTCCCGGAGATTACTGCAGCAGCTGGAGGAGGTTTGCACCAGGTTCAATAGCCCCCATACCAAATTCTTTTGCGTGAGGATCTCGCCTGATCGTGTGATCCCTTGGTAAGATATCTTCTGCACTCTAGGGCATCTTATTCAAAGATTAGGTTAGCTGCTGCAGCTGTCTCCTCCTCGTCTTCACATAACCTAGAGCTGGGTTCATCAAGTGTTTCTTGAAGTTCCCGTGTCCTGGCGATGCAATTGGGTTCTCCACAAATGAAGATGATTGTTCGCTCTTCTGCTGTTTGGCCTAGTCATCATGTCCATGCTGCTGATGCGAGATTTCCTATCTACGATGGTGCTGTTTTCTCGGCCAGTTCGCAGAAACGCGCCAACGTAATACCAACAGGATTCAGGCATTGTTGGGTGGCTTGGCTGTCTTAGAACATGTGGATCGGCCTTCTCTGGAAAGTATAGTATATTGTAGCACACAACCCATTTCCTACTGTGTAGCGTCTTCGTCTTAGCAATGACCGAGAGCATGAGAAGAAACTGGCTCTCACTTAGTTTGTCAAGAATGGTCGTGTGTGACGCCATGACGTCGTGTGTGTGTGACGCCATGACGTTCTGTTTGAGTCGGTATGCCGTCCTCATTGCCACGGACCCCAACCAGATGCCCAGGGGTGGACCAAGTCTAAATGAACCTCCATACCAGCCGTTGGAGCCGTCCCAACGGTTCCAGTTAATTTGTCCTTCGCCAGGGCCTCAGTGGCTGTTCTCTTTTCGACCTTCCAGAAAACATAAGCGTGCTCCATTTGTTTCATAATATGAATATTATATGTTTCCAAATAGAGCACGGTACACCAACTGCAAATTACCAATAAGTTGAAAGCTTGGTGCAATAAAAAGTAAACGCTAATAGGCAAATTGAAGGTATCATCCGATTCAAAACCTGACGTGGCAGGCAAAACCTTCCCTTAATATCACTTTCGTAATCCCTTGAAAACCTTCCCAAAGCCCAACGACGGAAATTTTAAAGTCCCTTCCTCTGAAGAAATGTTGGGGAGTTGATACGTAATTAATCCGAAAAGGGGAGGCGTCTACCGCGGGTTACCTGCAGCCCTCTCGCCCTGAAAAACTGATTGTGTCCGCCCCTGTTCCCCGCCCGCCCACGTAAACCCTCCGCTGCCTTTCCTGATGAATGCTCCAGTCTATCCGATCACCCTCTCCCTCCGTCCAGTTTCCACAACGTTTCCCCCGTAGCTGATAAATGCTTCCCAATAATGAGATTAGAGCCACCTCCACCGTCTGATGAATAAACTTCCTGCCTTTTTAATTTGCTCCGCTCCTCCCTCCGGCTGTTTCAACCCCTCTGATTTTTTTTTCTCTTTTAATAACTCCCACCCCTCCCATCGTAACTATGGAAATCTTTCGCTCCCTGGTGAACGATCGTTTTTCCTTGCAATTGGTTATCGTCCGACCACCGGCAAATCACCCTCCTATTTCACCACGCTTTTATTTTTTTCCGAAAGCAATTAAAAATCCACCGCGAATATTCTGTTTGCGTCGTGGCGCGAATCGTTTACAACAAGATTGGATGAGTAAATCCCATTAAAAAATTCTGCCATGAACTTCAATGTATGTATTCCCGGGTTGTTCTCCGAAACTAGGGATCTCGTGAACTGGCGAATGGTTTCCAACTAGGGAAAAGAACCCAAAACGCAATCGTTCGTTCAGTTCATTTAGTTCATTCTTCGGTGTCAGTCTGCCTACATCGCTGCCATTTTACAAGAGTTAGCAAAGATGAAACAGCCCCTGGATATCTCAGCCCCTCTTAACCAGTTCCTACCAACATTCTTGCCATGTGGCAGGAGAAGCCAAGTACAACCAGGAGCCTTAAATCCAGAAAACAGAGCTCAGTGGCTATTAGCCATTCTCTGCATACATCTGATGTACATCTCTGTCAAGAGTTAGCAAAGATGAATAGAACCAGCTCCTGGACACCCGCCATCGGAGCTTGGTGGCTCGTACCCAGTTCCTGCCAACATCCTTGTCATATAGAAGGAGGTAGTCAAGCTGAATCAAATCCTGGAAGCTTGGTGGCTGTTAGCCAGCCACTGTCACTTGCTGTCCAGCTGACGCTGCAAACCAGCTCTTGGAAATCCAGAAATCCGAGCTTGGTGGCGTGGTGGGTGTTGTCAGACTCTGACAACGCCCTTGCCTAATCGCAAACAAAGGTAAGAACGATCGCACGACGTTTTGACCCGTGCTGGTTAGGACTGAGTTACCCCAGTTCGATTGCTTCTTGCGGCTCAACCGTTCCCCCATTTCCGCTGTCCTGCAGACGCTCTCAAACTGCCCCTTTCCCCCATTTCGACTACGCACGGAATTAGCCAGTAGGGCTTACTCGTGGGGCATGTGCAAGTTTTGAACATTTTGGTTTATTATTCTTGGATTATTACACTTATGTAATCGTGTCGTAAGTCGCAATTTTCATCGGCCTCAAAATTTAATTTGCCATTATACGCTTCAAGATCTCCGCCATCCAGGCCGTTTGGGGTGGTAGGACTTTTTTTATTAAATCTGAAATTTTGACAAAACAGTCCTTTCATTTGTGTCCACAAGGTTTTCAGCCCGTTCGCCCAAACCCATGGGGGCTCTGTGGGGCTAATAAGGGGCTTTTGAAGGATGCCAGGAAATCAAATGGGGTGTCGTTTTCCGAGTAATTTTGAACGTATAATCCATTTTTAGAGGTCCCACATCCGCCCACAAACTTTACAAGATGATAAAAAAAAAAACTTTTTGAGTACCCACCTACCTATTTAAATTAAAAGATTTTTTATTGATAACGAATTAATTTTGGGATAATTCACACATAAAAATAATAAACCCTTGTGTGAAATTAGCAGCGTTTTGTCATTAGTACGATGTTTGTCAAATCCATCACAACCGAAGGGGTTGGTTATAATCCTAGGTTTGTTTGCATGACATTTTTTTAATGGCTCCTTGAGAAGGTCAGAACTCATAATTTCTTACAATACATTCGGATTCAGCACCCTTTTAAAAACCCCTAACACACATTTTTAGTTCGAAAATTCGTATAGTTACGTGCAGAACTGTTTTGGAAATGTTGGAGATTTTGAACTGGATGCTAAGGGCTCTTGACGTCACAACTTGCCTCGCTGGGCATCGAGTAGTTTGGCACGGAGCCGCCAGAGTACTGAATAATCAACCTGAACGGAATGGGGAAATTTCAGAAACTTACGATTTTAAATTTAACCCTACCATTGTATTGTAGGACCGAAGCATATGTTATAGAAACACCGTTTTCATCAGTTTTTTTTTTTTTTTTTTTTTTTTTAGTTGTTGGAGGAGAGAAGAGCAAAAACGAGTAGTGCAGTTCGAATTTTCGCCGCGAGGCTGACTTAAGGGCCCAATCTACGTCACAAACAAGGCAAAGCTCTCACTTGGGGCGCTATAGCGTCCGCACTATAGTGTCCGCAGCTTGTAGAAGGAATTTACGAAGGTTTATCATTAAATGATAAACCTTCACTAAATCAAATTTTGATATAGTGAATGAATAATTCAGAATATATTATACTTATAGTTTAACGTCTTATTACATCAGATGGACGGTGATTCGATAGCGTTCGTTGTGATGGGCTGTCAGTGGCAACAAAGGTAACAACCTCGCGCTAGTCAGTCTCCCCGAGGTTGGTAGCACCTTCGTTACCAAACGACGTCACTGACCCAGCTGATCGATTCTACTCCCGCGTATTTTCAAACGTCACCACTTTCTCTAAATCATAATAATTTTCTGGGAGCGATTACAGACGGCTGACTGTCGTTTTTTTTTATTCTCGTAGGATGTACTTTCGAAAAAAAATTTGAAAAAAATGTATGCATTTTCCCCATTGGAATAAAAACACTCGGCCTGGAGTTTCCCCCTTTTTTCCCTACGGTCTTCAAATGGAATGTTTTGAGTAGGAATTTTGGCATTTAGCGAGCTACGGTTAAAGAGGATCAAAGTTCAAGTATTGAAATTTTTGATCGCAATAGCCCCACTCACCCTAACCAGCCAAATATTCTCGAGTTCGATTTAATAATCGTTAATACCTGACATCTTCATTCAGAACGATAAAAATCTTTCCTCCCTGTCCAGTCTTGTCTCCCTCTTTGCCTATTTGCCGTCCGATAGCCCCCGTTGAAGTCTCATCTCGGGCGAGTACCGCTTGAAAAAAAAAAGAGGGACCCGACGGCATAATAATGTTTTTTGACGACCCCGCTTCACCTGGACACGTTCCGACGAAAGAGATGATGGGGGCCTTTTATTATTGGTTGGTGGAGTCCCACCGGGCCGCAAAAAGGGTGAATAAGCAATTTACAATGTTGCGGTCATGTTTTCGCCGCTACCGTTTGTCGGCCATCGTTTCGGGGAAAGAATTACCGAGCGCGGGCTATCGACGAGGAACAAAAAAGTGGAAAAGCGCTCGATGGAAAAAAAAGTCAAAATAATATTATACTCCCGCTGAATCGGCGCACGTGTTATCATTTTTATACGGTTACCGTCGTCGGGTACGTGTTCAGTTTTCGGTGTGCGGATTGAAAAGGATCTTTCAATGGCCTCGGGAAAAATGCCATCACGTCTAACGCAATACAAGAGCCCAAAAGTCTTTCATCATTTTTGAAGGTTTCGCTCCTGAACGAAGAAATAATAAATTCTTGAACCACAATATGGGAGCCTCTCTGATGACTTAAAGTGGCTGATAGGAAATTGACTGCCACGAGGGATGACAGTCAATACAGAATGCAGAGAAACTGAGAGAGTGCTGCAGAATACAGATTGGACAGGTGGGAAGGGGCTTAGGATGTTAGGATAGAAGGTATTGTAGATGGAGGGGGGTGACCATCAACGTGGCGTGTAGAGGGGTGAAGTGAGACGTGGGTGAAATATCGAAATCCGTGTTGGCTCACCTATCAACAGAAACAATGGGGGTGTGGATGAGGTGTACGAACTAGGGGGTTTGATGAGGTCGATGGGAAAGGTGGGGGCGAACAGGCGGGGCCGTACGCGACTATAATTTCCCGAGATTACACGTTGATGAGAGAGCAAAGACCTGTGTTAAATTAGCATCCATAATTAGATGGTGAGGGTCCCGAAGGGCCTTCCGCGATCTGCTGTAATGGGAGAAGATGGGATTAGGGGGGGCGGCGAGGGAGGATTAGCACAAGGGAGAGCGGGCAGAGTTTGAAGTGCCCTGATAGTAACAGGGCACTGATAGCGACAGAACTAGCACTGTTGACAATCCTAATAGTTCAAACAGACCTGTCACTGTTTGGAGGCCGAATCAGCGCGGGGCCGTTAAAGTGAAGCTGCCTATCCCGGGATTACGGTGTACGGTCCAGATAGTGAGGGGTGGATGGTGACGGCCTACATGAGGGAATGCTCGGTTGGGAGGGAGGCTGAACGTACTTTGGGATTAGGGGGTGTTTCAAACTGCAAATTTGCCGTTCCACCCCTTCACCGCCACCAATGGACAACCAAATACTGCCAATAATCTTCAATTTATTCACAACATCCATCTCTTGTCGTGCGTCAGGCTTTCGATCATTTGAGCCGTGTCATGCCTGCAACACTGAACTGGACAATCTGATCACTATAGAGGCTGGCATTTTGCGTAGGCATTTGTCTCATCGCTATTTTATTAGTGGGCATATTGCATTATTAAGCGTTTCCAACCGATTTTACTGTAACATTTTGAATTTTAATCTGCATATACTAAGTAAATTCCGTGTTTGGGAAAAGTTGCACATCTTTGCATATTTTCCCGAAAATCTTGGAAAATTTCGTATATCGGGGGGGAACACAATTTGAGAAATTCTTTTTAGCCGATGTTAGCTGTGGGCATTGACCTAATAAGCTTACCTTACCCTGAGCTATGCCAGGTTCAATAATTCCAGAAGTTTCCCCCTCTATAGGTGCAGCCTTAACAACCATCGCATTACATTGTGGACTATCTAGTTGAACGTATTTACAGTTTCGTGAGTTGTGAATTTTTCACCCGTTATGGCACCTACCACCCTATGGACCTCGAGAAGTGGATCAACCTACCGTTTCCCTCGATCAGCGAATTCAAGTACTGCCAGGCGTGGGAGTACTAGTTAGGATGACCGCGTAAGAATATTTTCTGCGTTCAATCGGATAGCGAACTCCTCCCAACCCAGGGGGACGAGGCAATGGGGATTCATGAACGCAATAGTCAGACATGTTCCGATCCTCCTTGAAAGGATGGCTGACGACTGTGCGAACTGTCTCCCTCTCGCTAGATTTTGCCAGGCCGCTTGGACTTATCGATCAGAGCTGGTGGCCCAGTTTAATTGAGACTGACACCTTATCCTCGCGCACGAGATGCAGCCCTACATGTATCAGTAATTTGTTGATTTTCTTGTACATTTCTATTATTAGGTATAATTTTATGGCATCTTGTTTTCCTCACTCGCTCGGTTGTTGTTCTGATATTTGCTATTGTTATTGTCGCTTATGGCGCACCCTCTCGCATACGGGCATGGCCCATTGCCATACCGTGTTCACAAATAAGAAAAAAAAAGTATTTGTTAATGTCAATGTTTAAATAAACACGTTTTCTATCTATCTATCTATATATCTAGTCAGACAAGTTCCGATTCTCATTAAGAGGACGGCTGACGACGTCCGCGACGGCAGCAGCCAGCCGGACGATAACTCAGGGTGAAATTCCGTTGTTTCGTTTCGTTCGTTCGATTCGGCTTTCAAGATTGAAGGCAGTGACTTCTTTTGCATTTTGTTAGAATAATTTTAAAAATACTCTCGGCACAGTATATTAAATAATATTAAATATTATATGAGTATATTATACTGTCAATAAATTTTATTGAGTCCTCGCACACTGTAAACATAACTAGCTTCACATTGCTTCTGAGCCAGTGACTCTGATCCATAAAAAAAGTAATTTTATTAATTCACATGGAGGTGACGATTCCAAAATATTATCTCTCGTCACTTTCAGATTGAAGTGCATCAACAACGAGAGTAAATACATAATTTGGCATCCGAGATTTTTAAGCCAGTAGGCCATAGTCGGATTGCCGAAATTGGCCATAGAAATTGAATTTTGATTTCTGCAGATGAACAGCAGAAAAAAGTTCCTTCTTGATCAAAATAAGAGAACTCAAGAACACCGTGAAAAGCTCAGGGGCATAATTGATGGTTTTATCCATCAAGAACAATGTGAAAACCATCTGTGTCAAGAAACTAAAAAAAAAAAAAAAAATCTGGCCATTTTTCAAAAACGTTTTTGTGTGAGCCTTTCGGTTATGAGTGGCGGCTGGTTTGTCCCTTTAAACTTTAAAGGGCCAAACTTACCAATAACATACCATCATATTGCAGTCCCAGAAACATTAATACCTTGTTACGATCGTCTTGAAATCTTGGTGGAACTTCTTGGCTTGTTCCTCGCTGAAATCAAACAGGTTGTGAGGGAATTGGTCCAAGTGACTGAAGAGATAATGAATTTTTACGCTCATATTGCAGCTCAATTTTTTAAATTTCTTAAGCATGTCATTCAATATTTCAAGCCATTAATGTCAATCAAGTCATTCAATATTCAAGCCTCCAAGAAAGAAGTTTTGTTGCGAACAAGTTGCATTGCTGACTCCAAGAGTTCATGTTCTAATATTTTTCCAAAATGGGTAAAATCTTTGAAAAATCATAGCTCCCTTATTATGGAAGGTACAGAATCGCGGTTGGTTTCATTCGACGCAGAAACAATCTACCTTGTAGACGTCGTTAGAATGAACTTTTTAACGGCCATTGTTTTTACGCTAGAAAGTAAAAAGTACCAAAAAACGTGACTATGCAGTTTTGAAAATACTGAAAAACTACGGTTTTTTGTTTTTTGTTTTGCAAAATCACATATTTTTCTGGTTTTAGACCCAAACTCATGTAAATATTCGTAATCCTCATAAATTTCCAATAATAAGGGCATTTCTTTCCGAGTTGTGCAAGTAACGACTATCATTTTTTGATCCCGAAATGACAGAAAAAACCCTAACTTTGGGCATAGTTCATGAAAACCTGGGACTTCCGAGAAAACAGAGGCCCATTTTCGGTTCAGCACCTCAAAAAAACATTGAGTTAAGTAGTTTTTAGCAACGGACCTCAAAGTCGACTGTTTTTGTTGTTGACCTGTGTAATCAATGAGGTACCTACCTAATGGAAAAAACGAGGGCGTTACATAGTTCATCTGCTTGTTGTGAAGTTGACGAAAGATGCTCCTGGAAAAAACGAAATGAAATTTCAATAATTGAATAACAATAATATGTAAATATCTTTAGCCACAAAATGAGTTTTTCTTATAAACTATGTACCTACTACACCGAAACTTTTCAAAACCTATTTATTCTTCAATGTTAAAGGTTGTTTGCAAATTTTAGTCAATTTTTAGACAATTTTCATATTTTTATATTTTCCGATGCATAATATGCCAGATGCATATAATATAATATATAATTGCATCTCATAATATTATTATAATGCCAGATTTTTTGCATATTATTCCAGGCTCTACTAATCACATACATTCAACATTCCAGTACTATATCGGCGCTTCAAAAGATTACACCGGCCCTCAACTCTCTCCAGACAGAAACACCTCCTCCAGGTTTTTACGATCCAGGTTGGTTACTGCCTTCGGTCGTCAAATCGAATTACTGGAAATGGTTACGGTAAGTTCGGCCTCTACAATCAGGCAATTAGGGATGAGGACCACGAGATTCCCTCATTCCTCCGGGCTATTTCCTCGGGTGTTTTTATTCCCAAGTTTATACCACGAGGGGATCTTTTATAGGATTTTCAGGGTCTCTCCTTCAGCGCCACATGGCAAAACCCCCACGTTTCCGAAGAGCATTTTTTTTCTCTCTCTCTTTCTCCCAACCCACTTCTTGCGGAAAGAGATTCCTCCTCTTCCCCTTCAAGTCTAGAATCCGTTGAAGAAGAGAAGCGCTGTTAAAGGTTCATAAAAAGACTCGATCCCCCTTCCCGTATCTTCATGGCGTGACCAGCATTTATTATTTCTTCCCCCTCTTCGTCTAGCAGATCCCTGCAGACCCTTTTTGTTGCCCCTAACCACCCAGCACGGTCGTAGCCTTCCCAGGGCACTTTCCAAGTAATTAAACCGTAATTATATCCTTGAACTCCCCGTCTCACTCCATCTCTTTCGCTCTGGTATATCTCCCGTCTCGCTATCTCTTTAGGGTTCAATTAATTAATAGCTTCCCCTCCCCAGATGAGGTTATAACGACCATAAAACAAGTCGGCTTCATCAGGACGTAATCCGATTAGGCCGGAAAAAAATCAGGAAAATTAATTCATCGCCATCACTCTCAATTTCGGGTTATTCGGCCGCTCTGAAAGGGCAATTCAAGGGCCGTTTTGTCGAGGGTGATGAACAGTCAGAAGCAGGAAAATATTTTCTGTCGATAAGGGCACTTCCCAACCTATTCGCATAAATTATCTTCTCCGAGTGGACAGAAAATCCATTCAATACAATTCATCATGAAGTAAAAAAATTTTGTTTCATGGAAAATTTTCCAAATTAAAAAAAAGCTGCAAAATTTACAGAAGGGATTACTATTCTTTGATATAAATTCTCCAAAAATTGATTCTATATCAATTAAAAAAAATTTAATTCAATTTTAAATTCTATTTTATTAGAAAATTAATTTTTGAATTCAAATCTTGTTTGAATATTTTTAATTAGGTATTTCTTTGTTAGGTAAAACATTTTTAATTCAATTTAATTCAATATTTTAATTCATCTCTACCTACATAATATTATGATTTTTTCATTTCAATTTTAATTCATCTCTATAATGTTTTTTTTTAAAGTTTCTTGAAAAGTTTGTGGACGGATGTGGGACCCCAAAATATGGATTAGGAGTCAAAAATTACTCGGAAAACGACACCACATTCGACTTCCTGGCGTCCTTCAAAAGCACCATTTGTAGCGCCATGAAAGCCCCATAGATCCTCCCGGTAACCAACCATGCAGCAAAACTAGTTGGTAAACCGAGTATTTTGTAAAAATTTCAGATTTAAATAAAAATTCCTACTACCTACCCAAAACGGCTCGGACGGCGGACGGACATTTCGTTTTTGGAATCGTATAATGTAACGTATAACGTATAATGACAATTATTGTCATTGAGGCTGATCAAAATTTTCCATCTCCGACACGAATACGTAGCTGTATTATTCCAAGAATACTAAACCAAGAATTACAACTCGTAGATGAGGACTGCTCTGAATAATCAACCGATTGCCAACTGGTGGAACCAACGACATAAACTCCATTTGGAGAAGCAACATTGGCATTCCGACTTGGGATCCACTCTTGTAAGCTGAAGACCATTATCAAAGGTAATACAACTTTCATGATCCTCCAGGCTTGTCTTGACTCATGTAGCTCGGGGGGGAACGGGAAACGAGAATCCTTTCGAGTAGTCTTTATAGCGACAGGGTTCTCGTCATTATTTTCTACTTATTTGCCGGCTGGTGATTCGACAATCAGGATAACACGGCGACGCCTTGTGATGGGGGAAAATTATGATGGGCGGGAAAAAAATGTGGGTGTCTTTAGTACTTTTGAGTGAGGTAATCATGGTCATGGATGTCGAGTGGTGGATGGCAAACTGAGAATTGATACTAATTGCGGAGAATATTTAGTAACTAATAATTAGTTTCAAGACGAAAAATTCAGATATCGAATAAACCCATTAATGCAGAAACTTAAATAAGTTTCTGCATTAAATTTAAGCTATCTGGACAATTCATTGCGTCGGCTTTTGGTTTATTATTCTCAGATAATTTTAAGAGTTAACTTTATCATCCGTGTTTGCGACGGGAGTCAAACATTTTTTAAATATCAGTCGTTCCTGACAAGATACTCGGTTCTGCAATTACTTGTTTTCTTAAGGCTTTCGGCCCTTACCTGAGGCGAACTGTGGGGCTAAAAAGGGGCTAACAGGTGGGGTTATTGAAAGATTTAGTGTAGGGGTTATATCCTCTTTAGAGTGGTGTCGTTTTGGAATTGCCGAGGTTTATTATGGAGGTCCCAGACCCATCCAACCTCAGTGTGGGGATCGAGGGATCTATGGCGTCCCTCTGGGACAACTAATGGGGTTTTTGAAGGACTTTGGAAATTATCGAATTCACACTGAACCTGTAATCCATTTTTGGGGGTGCGAGAACGATTCAATTTCACCGTGGGGGTCTATGGGAAGAGTTCGCAATCCCGAAAGTTTTTCTGAATCCCGGGATTGAGGACTTTTTTTTTTTTTTTAATGAAAAAATTGATTAAAAACAACGAAAATCTTATTTATTTACAATTACTTCTCTCACGAAGGGATAATTTTACTTATGTAGGTACTTAAAAACTGGGCTCTTAGAAAGCATATTGCACTCAAAGTCGGTTCAGTCAATTTGCTTCTTAGCTCAGTCGAAAATAGCCCTGCTGAGGGGAAGGCCCTCTCGGCTTCTACGGAGGTCGGTGGGATGCTCTTACATGTTCCGTTTGTGCTTAAATTTAAGCTGAATAACTGCTCCACAACTTCATTCCTCATTACTCTCCTCGTGCGATGAATATTTTAGCCGATATCCCTTACGGAAGACGGTTAAAACCATGATTTTTAACTTTTTGGGGATAATCTAGAAGAGGTGTATCTCGGGACCCGTTGGACCTACAAAGCTGCCGTTGCGCTCAAATGGTAGCAAATCTTGTCTACTTAAAAAAAGTATAAGTACGGTGACATTTTCGGTAGAGCGCACATTTTTGGAATTATAAGCCAAAAACTGAAAAACGTCCGAAAATTTCGCGGGTTTTCAAGCACCAAGCATTCAGCACAAGGATTTCGAAGTTGCAAAATTGGTCATACACTGCTGGTACCATCTCAGAAAACATAGGTACCAAAAAAGTCAGAACGTGTCGATTTTTTCCGTCCTAAGCCGTTTTTTGTGTCTTGTGACTGGGCCTCTCAGGAGATATTTAATTGTATACAAATGAAATAGTATACGAATTTTGTATTTGAACCTGCTCGTTTCTTTTTTAATTATGCTAAATAAATTTATTTTCACATTATGCTAAATATTTATATTTTCACATTTTCGCCACTGGCACCGGCCGGTTCATCGATTTCCGAATTCTTTCTTCGGGGGAATCCACAGTTTTCATCTTAGAGCACTATCACTTAGCCTTCGAACTATTTTCCGTTGTTAAATGATCTTTTCCAACAAGACTTGAGCAATTTACTTACGAGGTGCAACTAATTCTCGAATGCCAGGATTTCAAATCGCCGAAAATCGTGCGGGATCCCGTGATTGCAAACCCTGTTTATGGGGCTCTCATGGGACTACAAATGGGATTTTTGAAGGACGCCAGGAATTCGAATAAGGTGTCGTTTTCCCAGTAATTTTGAACGCACAATTCGCAGCATTTTTTGTAAGGGCACTGTTGAGATCGTAAGATTCTTCTTTCCCCACCAGATCTGCGTAATGCAATGATCACACTTTCAGCGTTGATTTTTGAACTCAAGAAATGCACAATGCAGAAGTACCTTTTTTTGAAGGTATTGTGGTTGTAGGTATTGTGGACATGTCCAATCTCTGTAGGTCCATGGCATTCTTGGCATGTACGCGATTACTGCAGGAGTAAAGAGCCGTAACGCCCCTTAAAGTTTCTTCTCACCTTCGGAAGCTGGCAAGACTTAAGCTGTCATGAACATCTACGAGTTCCTAGCCCCCCCCCCCCCTTCCTTCACTTTATACAGTTCTCATTATTACGAAATAACTCTTGAAAGGAAGGCGGAAGACGAGAGGCGGGCGGGGACAAATAGGGGGATTAAGCTCGGAGTCATCTCGGGTGGGCTGCGGGATGTGAAGAAGCCCTCAGGGGGGTAATAACATAACACGGAGTCATCATTTCCCACTCCGGCTTCTCTCTTCCCCTTTTACAAGCGATTTAGTTTCTCGAGGGACTCCAACGTCAGAGCCCCGTCGTTCAATATCATTTCATGAACCTGATTGGTCTCCGTCCCCCAACGGATGCAATATTGAAGCACCTATTCATTTGTAACGTGGGACAAATTACGGAGAGATGAAGAGCTGCTCTTCACGGAGTGTACACATAGTTAGAACGCATGTTTCGGAGTTACGTTGGTTTTGTTTCTAGGATTTATAAACATTTTCGATTCGAGTCTAGATCTTTTTGTGGGCCTTCATCAGAACAAGTTTTACCGGGCCAAAAGATGTGCCTTATCGGAAAAAGGTTTCCTGGAGGTGCTTCGAATCGGGAACTGTTGTCAGTATGTAAGATGTGAGAGAATCTCTGCGTCTGATGCAACCTTGTACTTTTTCTTGAGATTGGCTATATTTGGGCTGCGGTCTTCTTTCGATATCCGTTGTCTACCTGCAATCTAGTTCCAACCTTAGTCGATTTCTGAGGAGCACCATGAGTGAGTGAGTGTGATGAAAACTATTACATTACCTACTTTGAGAGAGACTATGAGGTTCCGGAATATTGTCCCTATTCCAAAATGCTCATAGAAGGAAAACAGTTCTTACTGCCGCCCACAGGCTAAACTAGAGCTGACTAAAAGCTTGTTCAAAACTAAATTTGACTGATTTTGGATTTTGCCTTTGTTGTGAGTAAAAGGGTAAACGGTACTTCAGGGACCGTTAGGGGTGAGTGCACCCCCAATAACTTCCGAGCAATCCCAGGTATAAAATAGGCCCAAAGTGCACTTGAGAGTCAGTTGGAAATAAACTACGTTCGCGTCAAGACTTGATGGGAACGTAGTTTATTTCCAACACTTGGTATTGTTGTCATTTGACTACTTCCCAGTCACATAAGCCTACAACATGTGAACGTTTATGGTACACTGTTCTTCAGGATCCCTCAGGCGTAATGAAATGCAGCGAAAATGCAACCTTGTCGATATTCGTGACAGCCTTCCATGTCTTTCTTCTTTCACCATTTCACTGACCGCAGGTACATCAATGCACATTTTCATTGGAAAATCGTTGTTAGCTGGAGAAGGGCACTGAAAAGGTCGAATCTTCAAGCACGAAAGGAGAAGCTTACATTAGCGGAATCAATGTTTCACCAACACGTTCTCCCGCCTAAACATTGTTTACTGGAGTTATGAATTAAACATGGCGGGGCTCTGTTTACCTGCTAGATTGGGCTCGCTTCGCCCCACCTAATGACGATACCAGAAGCTTCAATAACTCCCTCCATCAAGTATTCACTTCGCCTTCTAAACCCCGCTCATATTTCAGTAACCGATTCCGTAATCATGGAGTGAACCTCTGTTATTAGGGGCTTGGCCGTGTTGGCAGTCCAGCAGCCTTGAAGGCGGGTTTCTGTCTGAATGCCCAATTATTAAACTGTGCATTGCAAAGATGGGATGCCTCATAAAATTTGCCAGATCAATATTTATTTATTTATGTAGACGCAGCTACTGTAGCGTTACTCGTTGTAAGGAGTCATAACATTGCTTAGTCCTGAGAGAGAGATACTTTCGACTCTCTTTTCCATCATTTCTTTTTTATACAGTCTGTTTTCATCGCCTTCAAAACCTGGCGTTTTCTTGTTACTTGTATTATTTACATCCGTAGCAGAGGGTTTCTCTTTCACTTGCGTGCCTGTTTTATATTCCTATTTTATATGTCCAACACTGTCACGGGCCACAAAAAAAGATGTTACGAGAGGCATGGGAGGAGTGCGTTGTTGAAAACTTCTAGGAGCCCCCCCCCCCCCCCCGATCATCACAGCGCCCTTTTCACCATTTTTCTCCTCCCCTACTTTTTCGCCGAGGAGTGAGAGGGTCATCGTGAATAATGGATGCGGTGACAGTATGATGAGAAAGGTGGGGTAGTGGGAATATGAGGGAGGATGGGGGAGTTGAACACAACTCTACATGTATTATTTATACGAGAGTTCCTCTTCTCTGCCCTTCCTCATCTCAATCCTCCCTTCCACAGCACACACTATCTACTTCTATATTCCAACCTGCAATCCCCCCCCCCCCTCCCGCCACCATCACAGGCAAACATCAACTCCCGTCCTGTCTCCTTACCTCCTCGAGGCCCTCCATTTTCTTCCACTTTTCCGGGAAGGAAAATTCTTTTCGCTCCTGCCCCATATTTCTATGAACTTGGTTTATCTCAAGCGAAATACCTCCTTAATCCTGTTGTGCAAACACGAGCCAGTTTGCATCATCAGTAGACTCATGTGTTTTTGAAAAAGCGGCGTGGATGAAGGACGGACTCAAAAGCGCCGCTAGGTTTGTTATTCTTTGGTATAAATTCTCCAAAAACTTGATTTGGTCAATAAAAAATCATTTAAAAAAAAATTGAAAATTAAAACAATTTATTAATTTAATGTAAACCTGTGTAATGTTTGGACAGATAAGAGACCCCCAAAAATGGATTCTAAAATTATGAATTGTAAAGAATACAGAGTGAAATTAATATTAAAATTTAATATTGATATTAATATCAACTTTTCCGAACCTCAAGTAGGTAGGTCATATACATACAGCAAGCATGCTGTATGTACCTACATGACATTTGCAAATGTCAGTTAGTTAAAATTTAAGTAATATTTAATATTAGATTAGATAATTGAAGGGATCATTCAGAACTGCGTCCCTCATAGGGATGGGAAATCAGTAAAAAGTATCGATTCAGAGTCGGATTCATAAAATTAGATTTCAAATAAATCGTCATAAATGTATCAATTTCCTATCAATCAACCTACTACATGACATGCATTACGTTGACTGAGATTGTCATCGACAATATTTTGTAAAAATAAAAAGAGTTAACAGTTTCGTTGTCTGGAAAGCCATGATGGACGTCAAATGAATTTTGTTGTTATGGCCCGTTATAATTTTTTTTATCGACATAAGACGTGAACCTTGCATGAATCATTTTAAATACTAAGCTAACTTTTTCTAACGAAGAAAACCGATTCACGATTTATACAAAAATCTGTGCCTCGTAAAAAATTGGCCAAAACAACCTCACGCTCTAAATATGATTAAATTCTTAAACTTACCTGATTATGCGGATCTGACACCAATTAGCAAAGTACCCCAAAGTTGAGTTTTTATTTGAGTTTAAGCCCGATGATAGAACAATAATAATTATTGTTCCAAAATTAAAATTATTTTAATTTTGGAAATCCTGAGTTCGGTGAAAAATGTGTACAAGTTATGTTTTGGTGAAAAAATGGCAAACTGATGGAGAATAAAACACTAAGTAGGTGCGTTTTTTCTCTTTAAGAATTTGGGGGTATTCTAGTTGTTTTCATGCGAAAAAGAAGTTTGTCAGTCACTTCGAACCCCACTCGTCCTCCTATTCAAAGTCCTTCAAGAGCCCAATTTGTAGCCTCGTAGGACCCCACGGAGAAGTTTGAAGGGTCTGATACCTCCATAAAATTTATGGATTCCATGACCAAAAAATAACTTGAAAACGACACCCCACTCGACCCAAGTCCTCCGCGTTCAAGGTCTTTCAAAAGCCCAACTTGTGGTCCCGGTCCTCACTCAGTGACCGAATGGGTCCAAGACCCCATTGACCTATTTTACATCCTGGCTTTTTTGTTAGTCCCATATAACTCTACTGTGTAGTCTGATGAGCCTGAATCCCCCAAATAGTTATAGGTCCGAAATTACATCGAAAACAATACCTACCTCATTCGACCTGCTGCGCAAAGTCCTTCAAGATCCCAATTTGTAGCCGTAGGTGCCTCCAAGATCATCTCAATGTGGTCGGAAGGGTTTGACACCTGTATAAATGCATTCCACGTTCAAGAATTCAAAAAAAAACAAAAAAAAACTGTCCACTCGACAACTCGGAGACGGAAGAGCAAACTCACACGCTGAAAACAGGTGTCTAACAAGGAAGTTTCCTTCTGGTTCGATTGGTGAAAAATCGATTTTCAAATTTGGTATGGAGTTTTAAATCATACCAAACATTTTAGTATGGCTGTATGAGACACACAGAATAACCCCTTAAACTCATAGTCGCCCCAGTGGCGGGTAGGGGACTTTTCGTGCAAGCGCACTGCGTTGGGATTGGAGTTGGTTTGGTTCCCTTACCGCTCAAAAAAAGGATCAACCGCTATTGTCATTTGTTTACCAGGGTTATTGGATACGTCCCTACGGCAGTTTTAATCCAGCGATCCCCTCAATCGGAAACAGGAGCTTATATCTCCCCTTTCCACATCCTCGCCAAGGTTTACTTAAGCGGCGCACGATGTTATTTGACCCGAGTAGTTGATATAAACCCTACCATACCCTAATATCGAGGGCATATGGAGTGACTCATTAGGTTTCAACCCTACAGAGATCTCCCCCCCCCCTTTCGCCTCAGCGGTTGGAGCATTGTGCTGACGGGAGCTAATCCGAGGAAGGGCTCCTTTTGTGCTGTCCCTAGGAGGCCCGAGAAGCCCTTCCTGGCCGTACCCCTCAGATATACCCTTTCCATCAAGGGTTTAACCCTAATGATCCACTACCAGCCGTTATCTGTTTATGTTCCCTCTCTACAGGGGGAAAAAGAAGCATAAAGCGTCCTTCTCCCCCCCTTTACACAGAGAGCGTCAAATCTACCGTGAAAAGAAGGGTGCACTGTCCCCCCTCTAATGTTCCCTTAACACTCCCCTCCTCCCTTCAGCTTCCGACAATGCGGACGCCCTTTGTAGATTGTCGTCCATCGTTTCCACTCGAGGGGCCCCCCCTTAACCTTCCCGAGCTAACAGGCCATTCAATGGAGATGTGCAACCACTGTGCGCGACTCTGCCTTTTCCTTTTATCCACAATTGTTACTTTCTTCGCACACCTTTTCAATAAGGTCCCCGCGCCTTTTATTTTTTTTGTCGGTCCTTTCTGTGGATATCGATCGTAAATCATTTACAACCCACTGGGATTTCAATTTGTTCCTTTTTTGTCCTTCTATAGCCCACAAAAGTGTCTTTTGCAATAAGCCGCATATAGCATTAACTAAGAGTAATTGCATGAGCCACACGATAGCGTGAGTTCTAAGGCACACTAAGAAACAGGTAGCATTATTAAATTTCGCGCCAACGTTAAATATAGTGTTTTTTCAGGGAACGCCCAACTCATTTCCATGGCCCGAAAAGGGGTTTGATTAAATTTTGACGTTGAAAGAGAATGAGGTTCGAATAAAAACTGTCGAGGACACAAGGCCCGAATGCCCCGGGGCAAAAAGATTAGGCGTGTTTTCACACCCGCTTTCCACTTCTCAAGCCAATTCCATTTCAACCAAAGAGTTTTTTTTTTTCTCTCTCCCTCCCCACTAAATCCTCTTTGAGAGACTTGAAAAGGGGCGACTCAACTCAACTCCTCGTAACAGATGGCGCACCGACCCCAGCCGGTTCATGCAATTTAACCAAACCGGATTTTCAACGCAACAAAGACCGTGGGGAAAACGTTATACGAGCGACAAAAACTCAAGGACAAAAGAAGCGGGGAAAAAATGAAGTCCTACCGCGCCAACTGGAGCAATTTTCTTATTTTTACAGGGGAAAAAACCTCTGAGAGTGCCTACATAGGTTTTCCACGGACACCCTAATCCATTTTGTACAACTCGCTTGAAGAAGAGAAAAAAAAAAAAAACAACACGACGAAGAGGAACTCGTCGGTTTTCTAAACTGGAGGGCGTTGTAAAGAAAAAGAAAAATTAGGCGAAAAAACCTGAGAGATCCCATTCCGAGAAATGATCTTGGGTCCCCCCATAATTGTCATAGCCTTTTGGGAAAAAGAGGGAGACTACCACATGGAGAAGGGAAGTTTTTGTCGGGAGCTGGTTTTTTTCTGCAGCGACCACGACCACCAAGTGGCTCTGCTTACAACGTGTAATTAGGGCGACCGGCTCCTGGTGGAGGGTGAGCTCAAGTGTAAATTTATACAATGGACTATCGCTTTTTATTCCGAGCGAATAGCCCGAGAAGGGGTTTTATTCTGTCTCTCTTTATAATTTTTTTAATTTTCTTTTTGTCGTTTGAAAAAAAAAAAAAAAAAAAAAAAA
The DNA here is from genome assembly GCA_955831195.1 of Pilophorus perplexus. Taxonomy (NCBI): domain Eukaryota; kingdom Metazoa; phylum Arthropoda; class Insecta; order Hemiptera; family Miridae; genus Pilophorus; species Pilophorus perplexus. Next base: position 6,260,035 of record OY037013.1, on the reverse strand, counting down.
ACAACGCTCCTTCCTTTCCTTTGCGGACGTGTGGTGCTGCAACTTGTCCAATGCGTGAATGCGTTTTTATTTCCAGGAGGTCCGCTCTTTGCACACGGTTATTTCGTAGACGGGTTTTCGGAGCACAATGACGTCAAGCTGCAAAAAACCCTTCTTTGGAACAACCGTGAGAAATGTGCATTGTGCGGGGTGTGGTGTGACCGGGGTTGCCAGACGTCCTGATTTAAAGTGAGTCCTGACCGTCCTGTACTTATTTTCTCTTGCTGATTTTTCTCCTGAATCGGCCGTAGATAGTGTTTGGCTTTATAACCAGCAGGTATTGCCAGACTTTTTTTGTCCTCAAGGAGGGGTCAGTTGAAAGTAACGGTAATTTGGATAGTATTCCCTGAAGGAAGATGTTTTCCACAATCTCCAGCGGAGACCGTCAATCGTAATTCCTCATTATCTAATTTACAGATATTTCAATAATCTGCCCGGTTTTCTTTAAAAAAAAAAAAAAAAAAAAAAAAAAAAAAAATTGTACCCGCCCTCAAGAAATTGAATCATTTTTTGTATTTTCTAGCCTCATAAGTAAATCTTGAACCGGAAAATACCAAACATATTCTCGGCAGTATTTAGAATGTACATAAATGTTATGTTTAATTACCTAATAATTAGGTAATTAAAGAGATTTTTTTACAATCAGTGCCTAAACAAGTAAATTATTTACTTGTTTAGGCACTGATTGTAAAAAAATCTCTTCCATTCGCTTGGAATCTATTAGAGTAAAATTTTATAAGTGATACCTAGTAAGTTTACTAATTAATTGAAGCTTTTCAGTCAGAGACTCGGAGGACTGTAAGCGACCCATGAGTAAAGAGATTTTGCTGACTCGCCGCCACAGAGTTGCCTCTCGCTTGCTGGCGAGTGTGCGTATTCCCCTATTAATTTTTCGTAATATGTGTTTTCGTATTATATTACTTCGACTTATGAATAAATTGCTCTCTCTCTTTCCCACATGTTGTGTCCAACAACCACGAGGTCGGTCTCGCTCATGCCCTCTCTCGTATTCACTACTTAACATCTCGATCTTCCTCTTCTACGTGCTATTTGAGAAAGATCAGCTGCTCGTGTGATTCCCGTTCAGCTACGAATGTTCGACAGCCATGACGCACGTTTCCTTCCAACGTCACTATTTCTCTATGGAGTGGAGTGGTTTTTTGTTAGTTTAGGCAAGCGTCTTGCTTTTCAAGCAGTATACTACTAGACATTTTAGAGTAGATAAACCATGTACCATGCAAAAAGATCACGGAAGAAAAATTGTACTGGTCCTGATTTGAGGCAGATTATATGTGGTTGATCCGAAGGATGTTGAACATCCCATGGACAATGCGTCTCCTGAACAAAACTATGTTCTGCAACTCAACAATTTGAACGGGAGCTCCTGAAGGATGACCTCCATAAAGCTGCGAAAGGTTGCTTATCTGGGCCACACTATTAGGAACCCAAAATACGAATTGCTGCAAACCATCATGATGGTCATAATTTCTGGGAGCAAAGAGGAACGAGCATTGTCTACTTTTTTAAGTGGCAACTTCTAGAGCTCGTTAGAGCAATCAACAGGCCCTCACATTTAGGGAGCGCTACGATAGGAGGAGACAGACGGGAATGTTATAATATGGTGCTAACCCAGGGTGGGAGCCACTGCGTGGGGTGTGACCCAAGCGAGCCCTGGGGGTTAATGCTCAACCTGCTGTCATCCCCCGCAGGGGCCTTGTTGTCTCTCAGGGCGGCCGCCGAAAAGGGCTTGATAGCACTGTAGCGGGTAGAGCTGGTGACATACTTACTCCAGTCCATCCGCAAGCCGTCGGGGAACACCTCAGCTTCAAGGACAGCCCATTCCGTCTCAAATGCCAGGCTGCTCCGAAGCACATGCCTTGCCGAGCCCTCTGGGTCTGTGAGAGCATCGTATCTGCTGAACATTCGTCAATGGTCAGGGATTGCTATAGCACTGCAAGCAATGCTCTATAGAGCAGTTCTTTTTCAGCTCTCACAAAATAATGATCGCTTTGGTGATCGTTAGCTGATACGGCGCTTGTAGAAGAAGAGACTCAGGTTCTGGGTTCATAACGAGTAGGATGAAATCTTTATTTAACTTTTTAATGACATTTTGTTAGCAGTTAAAAGAACAGATGGCATGTCAAAAATGTTATTATAAATACTTCTCTGACGTCACTGTGCGGTGGAGTGTGCTTCATTTTGTCATCAGAAGTTATAAGCTGCCATCATTCAAAATTTAATGAAATCTGTAGGCAAATCCCATGAGGGTCGCCGAGGGTTATAGGGTTATTTGTTGAATTAGGGTGGGAGGCTCGACATTCAATAGTGCGCAGTGGATTTGATGAGAGGAGCACTTTCAGTGACGGGGGAGAAGTTGGCATGTCACCCTCGCGTGAGGGGCCTCACGTGCAGTGGATGCATCCCTCAAACGCCCGCCTCTGACAACATATTTATTATCGCGATTATAATAAATCCACCCCACTTCCACTTTTTTCCGGTTCCTTTGGCTCTCCCTCTTCCTCTCCCAACACACTTCTTTCTGGCTCTAATATAATTACTTGTCTGGGCTCCGTCACGCACGTTACCTACCCCGTCGCTTCGCCCTCCCGTGACGCCTGCTGGCATGTTTCCAAGATAGTAGAGGCCTGTGGGGGCGAAAAAAAAGAAGGTTGTGGCTCCGGGAGGGGAAAGGGGCTCAGGACTAAAAGCGCTGTGAAAAATGAGCTTAAAAACTAATCTTGAGTCGAAAAATTCCTTTACGGCACGTCAAACATTCTCTCATAATATCGCTATTTTACGACGAAGTCTCTCGTTACTCGTTACAAACATTGAAATTGTACGTAGTTACTGAGCTTTTCCCTCGAAGGAAAATTCTTCTTATAATATCCAATGCAAATACTTGATCGGTCGAAGAGAGGATATTTCGGGCAAATCAAATGAAGTTGGAAGAAATTCGACTCCTGTAATAAGTAGGTATTGGAATCTACTGGCGTTACTGGAGATCATCACTGAAAAGCGTATGCATCTTCACGATTATACTTCGTTCCGGATGGTTAATTTCAATGTATAATATGTTTTTAGGAGACCTTATTGCTGGAGTATTTACCTTTTTTTAATTATAAAAAATTGTTCGATAGAAGAATAATAATAATTTTTATTGAATAAATTCACTTGCTTTTTGTTTAGTTAATTGTTGAAGCCAGTTTTATAGTTTTGAAATGTTATTACTTTTTCTGAAATGCTTCTTCAACTGATGAGTTACAAAAGACTCTAAAGTTGAAAATTGTGTTATGCACTTCTTAAAATTACGAACACTAAAAAGGTTTAATGGTATGCCACATAATAGAACTAAATTTAGGTACTTTCTGCTTATCAAAAAACATTCAATCACATCAAATTGAAAACTGCTCAACAACCTACTCTAGAAAACTCAAGTTTTTTCGTTGCCCACGATGGTGATTCTCAAACTTTTCGCGTATAGGTACAGGCAATTTTTTTTTTTTTTTTTCAAACTAATTTTTTGAAAAACCAATGAGGTGGTTAGGGTGAAAAATGACTCCTCTGCTGAGTACTAAATTGTTTATTTAAATAAACAATTGTAGCGTGGGGACCGGTTTCGAGCAACTAAGCTCATCTACAGCCCAGAGTGACTTGAGGTAGGTTGAACATACAATCAGTTCTGAGAACTGATGAGAACTGATTGTATGTTCAACCTACCTCAAGTCACTCTGGGCTGTAGATGAGCTTAGTTGCTCGAAACCGGTCCCCACGCTACAATTGTTTATTTAAATAAACAATTTAGTACTCAGCAGAGGAGTCATTTTTCACCCTAACCACCTCATTGGATTAGACCTCTGCACCGTCGGCAAACACCACACACTTTTGAAAAACCTTTTTAAAAGAATCATTTCTGACAAAATTGGACTATTCTCTTGAACAAAAAAAGCTTACTCTGCCGTCTTACTTGATGTCGCACAGGCTTTTGATGAAGTGTGGCACGAAGGACTCAACCATAAAGTCAGCAAAATACTTCCCGCCTCCTATGCCAAGTTGCTGCAATCGTACCTCTCGAACCGATTTTTCCGGATCAAACAAGAAGATGCGTATTCGAAAGCTCAAAAAAATCGGCTTGTGAAGCCGACGTGTACCGATTCTGCCTCATTCATTTGGATCCTCCACTTCGAAGTCGAGATGTGTAGTCTCTTGATTATCCTACGCAGTTTCGAAATTGATTCCAAGTTGGTATCGCCGACAGCAAGGACTGCAGTGTCATCTGCAAACGTCTCTATGGTATTCCCCTCTCTTTCGGGTAGACCTCTGGTGAAAAGGACGTACCTACCCAGTGCGCTACCTTGCTACTCTAGGAGTGTCAACAACAAAGTCGTACCGCACGCAGACGAAGCCAAGTACCTGGGCATGACTCTCGATGCTAAGCTTCAGTAGAAAGTATGACATACGTCTTTTTTTTTTTTTTTTACACATTGTGTAAAACACTTTTTTTTTACACGTTGTGTGGCAGAAAAGGATGGAACTACCCACCACATTTCGGAAGATGTATTGGCTAATGGGGCGAAGGTCATCTTTGTCAATCCACAACAAGCTAACGCTATACAATCAGGTTCTAGTGTGGGCCTGTGGTGGGGCTGCACCACTCCGAGCAATCGCTTGGTCATTCAGCGATTTCAAATAACGTGCCCCGAGCATGCGTAGATGCGTACCGTTACACCTGGAACTTCAAATTCCTAGTCGAGGACGTCATCACAAAAACTAGCATTAGCCCAACAGCGCCGCTGATTCAGCAGAGGCTTCGGGTACACATAAAAAACGAGGTTATTCAGCTTCTCGACATTGAAGGCATGCTCAGAAGACTTAAAAGTACAAAACCTCATGACCTGTGGAAGGGGGGTGCCCTGTGAAAGTTAGCTCAGTGAGTGATTACAAGTGCATCAGTTGTACAAAACAACAAGTCTCATAGAAGCCGTGTTGTGTGTCGTAGCTTCTTGTAAGTCATTTAGTATGTATACGTAAATGACTTGATACTTGATGTATACATCAATTATAAATTGCTGATAAGTTTTTAAACTTGTTGCAATAAAAGTTTTAAAAAAATTTATTTTTGATCGGTAAATTTTTCCTCATGTCTACGAAGAATGAAGGAGACAGGAGAATAAATCAATCTTCAATTTTCACGGCCAGTTACCAAATATGTTTATTAATATCGTGTTACATTTCAACGTTCTATGTTGAAATGCAATGAGTCACAGGACAAGACATGATGAACTCACAATACATTGACCCCCAGCCAAACGATAACATTTATCGGATTTAATACATGTGCCTGGTGATTCAAGTTGCAAACAACTTTTTCATGATAATTATTGAATGATTCATTTATTTTAAGATATGCGTAGATCAAGTATTAAATCCAAGAAGCATTGACGTGCGTGAGCTAATTTGTGCGTGAGGAACAAATTAAAACGCCCGACATTTCCTTCTCAAAAAAAAAAAAAAAGAAACGTAAAAACATATTCCATATCATCATTCTATTGCCTGCACTATACTTGGCCCACTGCTGTATACAGCAGGTATACCCATCGATGTAGTAAACTATACCCATCGATCTATAGATAGTTTAATGCCCTCGCCACGTTTGCGGATGATACTGCTATTCATCGATGTAGTAAACTATACCCATCGATCTATAGATAGGTTAATGCCCTCGCCACGTTTGCGGATGATACTGCTATTCATCGATGTAGTAAACTATACCCATCGATCTATAGATAGGTTAATGCCCTCGCCACGTTTGCGGATGATACTGCTATTCTGGCGACAGGTGAAGCAAACGTTGAATCAGGTATCAAGCTAAACCGTTCCATCTCCCGCATAGGTACATGATTGGTCAATGGGATGGAGAGATAATATCAATTATATTATAATATGTCTCGTTCATTATATATAATGAACGAAAATCAAATATATTTGTCTCGTTCATTATATATAATGAACGAGACAAAGTCTGCAGACGATGATTTTACTAATAAAAGGATCACCTATGCGCCAGCCTCTTTCGATAACAAGGTGATACCATACGCCAATGAAGGAAAATACCTTGGAATAACAAACTGATATGGAAGTCCCACGTCAAGAAGAAAAAAGCTGAGCTTGTGATCAAATTCAGACAAAGTTACTACCTGATGTGTCGACGATCATATATCAGTTCATAAAAAAGATTTATACCAGTATCAAATTTTTGATCAACATAACTAAGCATTACACACATAGTATTACGTAGGAATGTTATGATGAACATGACGCTTACTTTTATCATACACCATTTCTGCATAATACTTTTGTATTACATTTACCAGATGCGTCTCTCCTTCTTTCCTGTTCCACAATTCCGCTTAGAATAGTTACTATTGTAACGACAAAGGCAACATTGGATGTAATGAGCCTCCTCATCGGCGCCCGAACCGACGGAAGTGGCTGCTCGAGTGGACCCAGGTGGTTGCCTATCGGGTTCCCCCCTTTTTACGGCTCGAATTCAGGGGCGGCAAATAATGGACGCCAGGAGCTGGTGTTTTGACGTTTTCAAAAGGAGGGGAGATGTTTCTATTTTGTTAACACGGGTAATATCGCCAGCTGTTGGATACGAGAGAAGCTCGCAGACAATCGGCAAGTCATTTTAAATTGACGTGTAGCTGATTTCATCATTAAAAGAAGCAATCAGAAAAAATAATCGTTTTGTAGAATTGGAATCAATCAGGATTCGGGTTGGTTTGTCGGCGTTGTGTAAAGTTAAAACCGTCGTTAAACTGTGAGTTGGGGCACGCACTAGGAAAAGCAGGAGGGAAACCAGCAGTAAAAAGAAAACACGTTCTCAGTTAAGTACAAGGTTGGCAAAAGAGATGTGAGGAAATGGAGGACCAACGGGAAGGACGGTAGAGGGGGAACTTTATCAAGTTAAAAAGGCCAGCTGTTGGCGGAACGTGCTTTGGCAACTTGTTACAATTGAGCAAAGAAAAGCGCCCTCGTGGAAGGTTGAAGCTTTGAGAAGGAAATGCAAATAAGAGGGAAGGTTATCTCGCCCCGAGCCACCTATGTGATCAAGTGTTTAAATAGAGATACATTTAATCTACCCCACAAAACGGGTAGACCCTTTTAAAACCCAAAGCTCGTGAATACTTTGGCGCGGCGTTAGCGAGTAATGAGCCCAAACATTTCTGCTTTGTTTTCGACACCATTCATTTTCGCAGATCTCTCTCCGCCGGTTTTCCCTCGTTTTCCTCTCCTCATCAAATCCCCCCCCTCTTTTTTTCAGGGGCAAGTGAAATATTTACCGAGTGTCCCGCAGACACGAAAAGTAATCAGGTGAAGGGGAGGTCTGTGTCATCTCAATGAGGCGGAGCTTGATGAATTAGACTTCCCCCCGGTATCCGCTTCTTTATTTAATATCATCATTGCCTTCCCTTCTTGCATATTGGTTCTATACAAAAAATTAACATATCACTCATCTATCCTTGATGTATAATAGGGTATAGCATATTATGTTAGTAGCAAAGTGTATTATCCTGGCATTTCAGACAATGTGTAACTCTTTGATTTCAAACTTTACCAAGGCAACGTTTATAATTTTAAGATGTTGTACAATGCCTAAAGAATGTCTAGTGGTGCTCAGGTAAAGTGTTGAACAGAAATATAACATGCGAAATATAATATATTTCGAGTATAATATTATTATACTCTCAAGTAGGTTATACGTTGTCAAAATGTCAACGAGCAAGTGCAAGAATTATTATCAGTTACTGGACTGGCTGGCAAACGACACCCGTTCCCGTTTTCAGAGGTCGAAGAGCTGAGCTTTTGCCATGGATTGAGTAGGTACGAAGGGACCCCAGGTGGAAACCCTCGATCACAGAAAAAGGTAGTAAAGATGCCCTCGATGGAGACCTCGGACCTCTTACTATGACTTCGTCCACTGCCCTTGATCAAAATTTTCATGAATTGTACTTCAATTATGCTCATAGATATCCTACAATTGAAGTCAGGAGATCAAGGTTCAGGTGATCAAATCTTGAATAATTTTCCAACATTTCTGTTAGAACGTTTTTGGAAAAATCTCAGGCTTGAATACTTTTTTTTGAATTTGAAATTTCCATCCTCCTTGATTTCAATCTTCGCGAACCTAAACATAATTATAGCCAAAGGTAGGTATTACTGTTAGGAATCGAGTTCCTAGCATCGAGAATCCTTTAGCAGCAATCATCCAAGTAAAATTTTGCTTCATTGCTTCATTTTGGTACAGCGACGTGGTGTCCAACTCGAGAACTATGGGGGGACATTTAGCATTAACCACTAGCAACAACCCATACATCCCTTTTCGTTCGAAGTTCCTACTTGTATGGTACATTTGTACCATACAAGTAGGACAAATATGTATTTGTCAAAATAGTATTTAAAAATATAATAGTTTATAATTATATGTTGTCTCGTACCTAACTCTGACCTAAATTATAATAAGACGATTGATAGGATAATAGAACCATCTGGCATGTTTGATACATAATATTTTCGAAGTGGTTGGCTTTGGTCGTCCTCATAAAAGTTGTTGAAAAAGTTGTCGAAACCACAAACTGTTAGGAGTTTGGATACTGTGGTACTTGATAGTTTCGTTTTATTTTTATTTTCAATACGAAAGCATTCCAGATTAAAAAAAAAAATGATTGGGTGTACCTACTTACTGGCGGAAATGATACTTTAAATACTTATCGAATTTACAAGGTGAGAATTTCACAATAACTTCTTGAGCCTATCGACGTACTCGAATTCGTTTGAACGTAACGGAGACACTCTATAACTGCTTCAATAAACACTTATGTTCAAGACGCCCTCAGCCAAAAACATCTTGTACCAAAACTGGTGCAGCGCCATTTAATAGCATTCTTTAATCAGCTAAAATAGATTGCTGAAGCAATTAAATACATCCAATCTTCGAAACCCATTTGTGGTGTGTGATTATTAAAATACCCAAAACAACTTAATAACCAATTATGATGCCAATCGTATTTTCCTGTGTTTTACTTATAAAGTTTAGTATTGATGATTAATATTCTAATCAATGAATATTGATTAGGTAGCTTAAAAAAATATGTAAATGTTCTGGGAGAACGTTGATTCTAGGAGAAACACGTCCTGTTTCAGTAAGTACATAACTTTTTTTTAATTCTTTTTTTCTTGTCGATGTGGAGAAACCAGTTATTTCTGAGGGAGGAGTCAGGGAAGGGGATTAGGCCGTATAGAATAAAACGAGGCAGATTAGGTGGGTCCGTGACTGAAATAATTATCAAGTAGCGAGGGCCGGATTAGGTGGTGCTGTGAATTACATAGCGCCTCGCCCCCACCCACCACTCCTGGTGCATCTCCCCGTCGCCACTTTGTTAAAGGGCGTTCTACTACCGGGTAATCAATTTACTTGTGGGTTGTTTCGGAGCAAGTTTTCACGACGAGAGGGGGAGTCAGGCGGTTATTATGAGCGATATTGGTCGGTGGGATAGGAAGGGGGGGGGGGAGGTGGCTTCGCAACTACACGCATAATAACCTTCGTTGCTCTTGTTGGGGAGCGACACAAAAAAAGGGGCAAAAATGAATCGCGCTATAATTTTCTTGCGGGCTCTTGACGATAATAAATTCCGAACCCGTTACGAGGATTTCGTTCTCGCAGCCTGCCAATAACTTTGCAGGGGTTTTTGTTTTCGATTTTATGGGGGACGAGGGAATCTTTTACAGGCAGTAAAATTTCTTCTTCGAGTAGAGTCTTTTTTATGACCTTCATTCTTGCCAACGAAAATTAATTTTCTTTCTTTAATAACATAGCTAGAAAACACAGCTAAGGTTTTAAAACTATTGAAAATATGTAATTGTTACACGGGAATAATACGTTATTACCTACACCCTAATACCAGTTTTGTGAAGACACCGAAATGCAGTCAACCAACTCGTTAACCAACTAACAACTGATAAGCTCAAAAGAAAAATCATGCGGGCATTAGTGAGGGGGTTATACGGGAGTGGACGGGTCGGTAAAAACTCACCGTCGCGGCAAATGCCTGCAAAAAGGTCCGTTAATACTGGTGCGGTTAGTCAAGCGAGACGCTAGTTTTGCGAAGCCAAGCTTCGAGGCGCAGCGTCGGTAGAGCCATCCAGAAGATCCGCTTCAAAGTACCGCCCAGTAGCTCCCAGGGGCTGAAAAGGGGCGGATAAAGATTGAGCACGAAGTCGGAGGACGTCATGTTTCAGTGTTCATAATCTGTAAGTAAGGTCCCTTCCTTTGGGAGCAAGGAGATAAGCAGAAGGGAATTAGGCGTAGAACCAACTCGTGCTGGCTAAAGAAGCCAGCCCTCCCCCCCCTCCTCACCGAACTGGCCCCAGACCCCTTCTGCTCGCTTTTCAATAATTAAGTCTTACTTTTTTCTTTATAGAAATACCTACAGGATGAATGTGCAAGGAACTTGGTTTGCAGAGTGCCTCTCACTGCACTTGTTCGTTGCCGAAATCAACAGTTGTTTCAAAGAGCGACGCCCAACTGCCACCCGGTTGAGGCGCCTCACTTTCTCGCGGGGACAACTGCCACCGCCGAAGCCTGAGTGCAGACCCCAACTGCCACCCCACTATGATCCCGGTACTTGTAGAAACATGAACTTTTCCTTCCACTCTAGGAATCGATGCGCGGTTGGAGTTCATCGTGGGATCGCAGTAGGTACCTGTCAGCGAAAAAAACCGTGTGTGTGGAGGGCGGAAGCCAAAGAGGTGAACTAATTTTGTTTCACAATAACATGCGGACGTATGCTGGCCGTAAGAAGTGGGGCTGCAAAGCATTTGTTAAGACTGTGGGGAAAAAATTTTTGTGGGGAAGAGTTCAGGGGAAAAACCCCGTCATTGATACAAAGCTGATTTTGAGAAAAATGAATTTTAAAGTTTACCAACTAACAGAAACTTCAAAAACGATTTTAAAAATACAAAAAATGTTTTATTTGAACCATCAACTATGCAGATTCACAATATGGTTCCCGAATAACCATGTTTCAAACTATTAAATGATATTTTATACATAATTCTGAACTTATAATGCGAATTATAACCCTCGTTTACTCCTAAACCAAACAATGGAGAGAATAAAGTATTTTGAAGAATGCAAAACGTATGTTAATATCCACAAAATACCAAAAAAAAATTGCTTTGTACAATTTGAACACTGTGTATTAGGTTTTACAAAAAATTTACCAAAAAAAAAAAAAAAGGTTTTACGAACGAAAACTACGATTCAAAAACGCTGCAAATTTTACTCAAGGGTTTATTATTCTTTGATATAGGTTACTTGTGCAAAAATTATTTCTGTGTCAATGGAAAAAAATTTGGAAAAAAAATGTTTTTTGGATTTTCTTTTTTCAAACAAAATTTTTCAAAATTTTTTTTTTACTCGAAAAATATTTAACCTCCTGGGATCCTTCAAAAATCCCATTTTTAGCACCATGAAAGCCCTATAGATCGCCACAGTGAAAGCGGATCGTTCCGGGACTTCGAAAACGACACCTAACTCGACCCCATAGCTAAAAGCCTTCAAAAACCCCCTCTCATAGCCCCATTTTAGCCCCATAGCACCCCACGGGTTTGGGCGATCGGAAAAACCTTGCGGGCACAACTAGATGGTAAACCGAGTATTTTGTCAAAATTTCAGATTTAAAAAAAAATTCCTACTGCCCAAAACGGCAACACACAAGATGATGAGATAAGGAGGGGCGCACGCCGCAGCGTTGGTTGGGGCCTTTTAAACTGCAATGACGGGGTTCTTCCCTGCACGCGCTGTCGATGACGGGGTTTTTCCCCAGTACTGCTAATATTCAACCCAATATTTCGCTGAGATGATATGGTTATTCTCCAAAACCGAGGGCTTCGTCGGATTCTACGCCTCAAAATCCTTTAGAAACCACTTCGTACCTGATTCACCCCAAAATGTCGATGACGGGGTTTTTCCCCTGGACTCTTCAAATGCCATTGACGCCTGTGAAGATCACCGACATGAAGCTGAGATTAACGGCATTGACAATTCCAATCCAGGAATGAATCTGTAATTTTTTTAAAACTGATGATTCCTAAAACAGGGATAACTCTTAGTTCACAAGTTTGACAACGTCTCTCTGTTGATGGCCACAAATCACAAATTTTTGATGGAAAGTTTGTTGTTACTTTGTAAGTGGGGTGGCACTTTTCCACAAGCTGGTTGAGGGTTGGGTGGCAGTTGACCACGCCCAGAACAGACGCCAGGTGGCAGTATGGCAAAAAACTACGAGCGGGGTGGCAGTTGGAAACCGCCCGTATCGAGCCACACCAAGAATTACCATACGAGCGAACGGCAACAATTTCTAGTTGTCCAGAAGGCAACCTACAGGAATAACAATTATTTAACTATTTAATATTATTTTTATTGTTTAATATAACAAAAATACCTTAACTGTGTTAAATCGGGTTTACGGGAGGGGTTTTCGACGGTTTTCGGCTAAGGGGTCGAGTTTGGGGTCGTTTTGGACGTGCCTTTTTTTTCCACATTTTCAGACATTCGTACAGGCCATTCCGCTCTACCGAATTCAATGGACACATACACCCACAATGGAGTTTTTTGGTGTGCTCAACACAAATCTAATGTACATACAAAAAACAGTAAGTACGATTGAATACGAGTCGTGAATATTTTGCGCAGTACGTCAGCCCCAAGATAAACGCTGCAATTGTCACTCAAGGGTTATTTATTCTTTTGTGTAAACGGGCCTAGGAACAAGGTCAAAGAATTCGAGAAATTCGGTCGAACATAGTTCGGTCGAAAATAGAAACGAACAAGGTACCTACTCGGTACGATTAGCAATGGGAGATATGGTGTCTGAACAGAGAAAATGTCTAGTAAAAATTTTGAATAATTATTGCAGCACGCTCCCCAGTAAGGCAAATCCGAGCGATTGCACGAACATTAGAAAGTGGATTCCACATACAAAATTAATTTGAAAAAAGGACGCCAAAGTCGACCTCGTGTCCCAAGCCTTCAAAATCCCAGTGTGCAATACAATAGGAACCCATCGCCACGGGGTGATTGGATGAGGCACTCCATAAATGGGTTATACTTCCGAATGTAAATAGGCACTTCGAAAACGACACCTCATTCGGCCACCGTCCCTGAATCTTTCAAAAAACCCGCCTGTTAGGCTGTTTATAGCCCCACAGAACCCCACGGTTCAAGGCTATCGGACTGAAATAGATGAAGAACCGAGTAAATGTTTATAATTCCACTTTACGCTTATTTAAGCTGCCAATTTACACAAGGGTTGTTCCTTGGTATAAATAGTTTGTACTTACCAATTAATTCTGGCAATGAAAAATTAATTTTTTAAAACCAAAAATTAAAAAAGTGAGGAACCCCGAAAAATGATTTAAACTTCAAAAATTTCGGAAAATGAGACTTATTCGACTGCCTGGGATGCATTTAAAAGAAGCACAATTTATAGCCCCATGAAAGCACATTGAAATCGGATCGTTCTGGGACCCCCAAAAATGATTCAACGTCCAAAAATACTTCCAAAACGACACCTAATTCTGTCTCCTAGCCGAAACCCTTCAAAAACCCCTCCCTTAGCCCTCAGAGCCCCACCGGTTGGTGTAATCGGGCTGAATACCTTGCGGGCACAACTGGATTGAGAAACCAGTATTTTGTCAAAGTTTAAAATTTTCAAAAAAATTCCAACCGCCCCAAAGGCGGCATTTTTGAAAATCTACACGTCATGAAAAGGACAAATTTCGAGGCCGATCCAAAAGGTCCCCGTTACAAAAATACAGGTTGATTTTTCTGAGAACGATCAACCAAGGGTGATTGAAATATGAAACACATGCACAGTCTCTGTGTGTGGTGTTATTAATGTGCAGCTGGTCCGCTGGCTTCTGAAACGTTGCCCAATCCAGATGTGAGTGGGAGGGCTTCCGTCGTGATTTCTCCAAGTTTAATTCTGGAAGCTGCGAATGAAGTCGTAGTTGTGTGGAAGCGGTCGACCATGCGGTATGACGAGGATGAATAATGCTGTCCGCTCCAAAGGGGTCCGATTACAGACCGCAACGTCACAAATTAGTTGGGAAAGACTCGGGGTAAAGAAACGGGCGGTGCCAAAACGGGAACAAGGGCCACTTAGCGCTCCGAGGCGCTAATAATAAATCCATTTGTCTTGTCCCTGGCCTTTTGTTGGCCGAATAGCTGGGAAGAGAGGGTTGTGCGAGAAGACTTTGAGATAGGGAGAGAGGATTTCTAGTAATAAAAACAGCACTGAAATACAGCAGTGAAGATCTCGTGATCCCCACCCCCTCTTTTCAGAAACACCCTTTCATATAAAACTTGATCAAGACTATTTTTTGGTAGGTGGCTGGTTCTGGCGAAGAAAGAGGCCAGAGAGAGAGAAGGATTGTTAAAATGGAAAGGGAATAGGGTAGAAGGAAGAGGTTGTGTTGTGTATACGTTTTGTGGCACCCTTCGTGTGTTAACTTGGGGGCCATGTGGGTCATTAAGTCTGGACGGCTACTCCAGAGAGGTGGGGACGGGTTTGGAAGCTCGGGGGAGTCTCGCACTCTCTTTGTCACTCTTCAGGGCCTGCGCGAAAGGTGGAAGGAAGACGGAGATACCTCTGTGAATCGGCTCCACGTGGAGCAACCCGCCCGACCAATCACGAGCCGTCGTCAAGGACCAAGGGTCGATCTCTGTAGAGTGTAGGGGCAAAAAAGGACTGTTTTTAAGCTCCGAGCTTGGCGGTGAGCGCTCTTTTTTCCTCTTTCGCTTCCCTCTTTCCATTCGTCCTTCTATTCCCCCTTTTTTCGCTTCTCTTCGAAAATTTATGAAACTTTCATGAGAAGTCGGGAGAAGGGAGAGAACGACAGAAAAGATTTGCATTAAGATGTCTTCTCCTCTGGCTGGGTCATTAGAATTCAAAACAAATAGCGGTGACAGAGACGGTGAGTGACCCCGGACCTACTTTAACACTTCCTTGCCCAAATAACGCGTTTTCCTCCGCTTCTGGGCTCTCATTCTTTTCAGAGGCATCTGTCATAAATTCACTTTTATTCATCATACATTATTCAGCAGTAAGCGTTTCCCGAAATGGGAAATTTCTAAGTGGAAATGGTGAATATTATAATACTCATAATATGGGTGACACCGTCAGTGCCGTCTGGGCACTGAGAGGATTCCCAGATTAAAATTAATAATTATTATTGAAACGGCAATTAAAACGGTATTTTTTTACTTTTTCAAATTTATCGTTTTTTAAATTTATTTTTTTAATCAAATTTATTCATTTTAAAGTTAAAATTTGAGATTTTAACCGATTTATTGGTAATCTTTTTTGGAGATGAATCATTACATGGATATGTCTTTCGAAACGCTCAGAATTTCTTTCGAACTTGTGTAACATATTTTTGACCCAGTCTGCTCTCGTTGAGCTCCTCATTAAGTACTCAGCTGACTAAGCTCCTCATTAAGTACTCAGCTGGCATAGCTCTTCATCAAGAACTCAGCTGACTAGGCGTTTCCTTCTCGCTCTGCAAATTTTACTATCTATTCAATTCTGCTCTACTGATTTCAGTCCCTCATTTCACTGTCACCTTGAGCAGCTCTTTGTCCCCTTTTGTAACTCTTCTTCCGGCTACCCGGATACCTATTGCCGATTTTAATAAGAGCCAGTGTGGGGCCGCTGACCATGTCTCACCTTTTCAAACTCGACTAATTTTCAGTCTGCTGAACCAGGGGCTGCGAAAACCTTCAAATATCTACATTTTAAGTAATTCCCCTTCTGAAAAAGCCCTCAGTATTTTTATATTGTTATCTCTCGTTCAACGGCCAGTACCGCCTTTGCATCTGAAACGTGAAGAATGGCCGTGAAATGCGGTGGAGGTCGAGCGGATTCACTCCAGGCTGAAAAAAAGAGCACGCGAAATTAATCGAACAAGTTGATCGAGCGGTCAGAAAAACGATTGTGAGGTTTCACGCTGAGCTGCTTCCCCCTCGGGTCTGTCCTTCCCCCTCGTTCCACCGGGATTTCACAGTTAATAAGCGAAGGTGGCCCGAATCGATTCCAGTTTGATTATATCTCTTAGGAATACATTAGTTATGCAAATCAACCCCTCACAAGGAAGAGCCCGCCAAATACCGCCGGGTGTTTGAGGAGAGCCCCGGGACTACGTGCTTAGGATTCAGAACGCTTTTATCAACTTCGTTATGGAAGGAACTTATCGCCCCGATAAAAAATGCTCGCTACCGCGATGCTTTCGATACCGGGGAATTTCCCGGGGAGCGCATTCGGCAAACAAAGGAATTTGAATTTATTCCCGGCGTCTCAGGAATGTTGAAAATGATCCTGGATTCCTTCTCTATCGTATTTACCGACCGGTTTAACAACGGGGAACATTTTCGCGTGGATTACTCGAAGCATCAGGTTTCCAGAGTACGGAATATTTTGCAAGCGAAAAAAGTAGGTCTCACGAGGGAGAAAGCTTTGTTGAGTAATATGAGTATAAATTAACGAGAGAGATTTTGTCAGCTTTGGTTGATTAAACATGGCATATACGCCATTAGATATATCTCAGCGTCATATAATAAAAATGGGTTTCGTCAAGAAAAGATTTTTTTTCTTTTTCCGGAAGTTATAAACCACTTCGGAGCGATGATATTTCTGTCTGCACCGCTCTTCTTCAGCTCAGCCAGAAGTCACTTGGCATTCCCGTCTTGGCGGCTCCATCCAACTCCCCATCTCCTGCCCTCAACGCTGGCAATGGACTATGCATTATGCAGCATCACAGTCGGTCCCTGTTTCTGTTGCTATTCTTACGGCAGAGTGGAGGACGTGGGGCGAGGGAGTACATCTCGTGGAAAAACAGCGAAGGTTCCCAAAGACAACGGTTTTTTTCTTCCCAGAGCAGAAACGTGATAGCTTAGTCCCTTAACCCTCGACACAGAGTTCCCCCCTTATTCAACTATTCACCATCTCCCCCTTCAGTGTCTCCTCTTGTTAATCTTTATCTACATCATGTGGGCACGATGAGCCTCCCCCAACCTGCTACCCTCCCTCATTACCTTCCCAAACATCCTATTCAATATAGAACCACTTATCTGGAAGCCCCATCGCCTACCCAATCCCGGACCCTTCAAAGGGAAAACCACAACAAACCCTTATTTTCTTTTGTATTCCGAGAAAAAGGAAAGGACCCTTCATAAACCTTAGTTGCATGGAAAGAACTGTGAATTCATATTAAATACGACATTTTCGTCGCTGAACAGAAAAACAAACCGCCAAAAAATGAATACCTACGGTACATACAAGATCACGTCCAGTCCTGTCGGTTGAATCCTCTGTTGGCGGCCAGACGATGATTTCTCATCGAAAGCGCTCGCCACCAGCCAGAACTGTCAAGCCGGACTCAACCAAGTACCAAAGTAACAATCAAGATAAACTTTACCTGAAGATATCACGTTTGTGATAGCCCCAGGTCTTACCATGTCATCTGAGCTGATCCCGTAAGGAATAACAAAACCACGTATGATTTATTTTTTGTAGATTAGCACATTTTTAGCATGGTAGGTGATTTTGCTCTTGAAATAACTTGGTTTCCCGTTGTGATGAAGAGCTAACCTCCTCCCCTGTCCACCAAAGGCGCAGAAGAATTAGAAAAAAAATCGTTGCTGTATAATGTTTGGACAGTAACATCGAAAAAACGGATTTTGGGCTCAAAATTACTCGGAAAACGACACCTTATTTGACCTCCTGGGATTCTTCTAAAATCCCAGTTGTAGCCCCATGAAAGCGCCATAGATCCCCACGGTGAAATCGGATCGTATACGATCCCAGTATACTGGGACCCCCAAAAATGGATTCTACGTCCAAAAATACTACGAAAACGACACCTAACCCGACCCTAAATTCTTCGGAAAAGCCTCCCGTAGCCCCATTTTAGCCCCATAGCGCCCCACGGGTTTGAGCGATCGGGCTGAAAAACGTGCGGGCACAACTAGATGGTGAACCGAGTATTTTGTCAAAATTTCATATTAAAAAAAATTCAATTTGAAGAAATAAGAGTGGAGTGTAAGTTTCGAGGTATTTTTGGACCTAAAATCCATTTCTGGGAGCATTTTTTAAGAAGAAAGAGGAAAGAGGAAAGATAGGGAGGAAGGAAAACAAAGAGCATTTTTTTGAGAAGAGCATTTTTGAATATTCTGAATATTCTTCAGGGAAAAGAAAGAGTAGCTTGGGATGCATTTACAGCTTTAGTTCATGATTTCTTGGGTAACAGAAGACAAGATTATTATGCTGATCTAGTAGAAACCCTCCTTGAGAAGTACAGAGATCTTGGATGCAACATGTCACTCAAGATTCACTTTCTTCATTCTCATTTAAACTTTTCCCCCGACAATTGTGGAGCAGTAAGTGACGAACCTGGAGAGCGATTCCATCAAGATATTTCATGAATGGAACGAAGGTATCAAGAAAGGTGGGACACATCTATGCTTGCAGACTACTGTTGGACCGTTGTGAGGGATCTACCGGAAGAAGAATACAATCGTCAAGCAAAGAAGAAACGTTCCAAATAACTCTAAAAAGCATCCTTAGGGCAGTCTCTTGTTGTATGGAGTTGAAGTTCATTTTTTTTGTAAGTTCTGATGAGATTTAGTGAATTATAAAGTACTTTCAACGTCTATTAGGTGTTTATGTGTCTCCCGGTAGCAAATTATTTTGTATTTGATGCTGGTTGATGTATCTCCAAATCAGTAGCTAATGGAACAAATCTGATTGAAAATTTGGATTCTGCACACCAAAAATAGTAAAGAATGACAGTTTTCATCAAAGATACATGCCAAAAAATTTTTTTTGTAGAGCAGTGTTATTGTGAATTAAGTATGTGTACAAAATAATAATGATGAATGAACCCTTGTGTAAAATTTGCAGCAAAATTTTTCGTTGAGTTGGTTTCCATCGAACTAACGTCTATGAAGGGGCCCATTGGGCCCAAACATCTTTCCTCCCTCCGCGTGAGAAATAAGGTGATTCCCTAAAGAGATAGAGATGGCTATCAGTTTCAGAGAGTTTCTTCCTCTCCCGACATTCAATTTCAGGTTTTGCGGACTACAGTCGGAAGAAGGAAAAAAAAACCGCAATCGGCTTTCCTGGAGGGGAGAGAAGACACCCGCTCGTCCGTGAAATTCTTTTTGTCCAGTGACCAACTCCTGCAATGGAGTAGAATAGGGCTCGTTTTGCAGGTTCATCTTCAAACCCAGATGTTCACTGAACAAATGGAAGACGAGGTTAGTGAAGCGGAAACGTCCGATCCCACTACTTTGTACGGTTCACGAACGAACAACTTACGAACTCGGTTCAGTCCATTTGTGCCATGAGCTGTGAATAACCTTCCTGGACCAAACATCAAGGATCTCATGCATAATTTGATTCTGAAATGGATTAAACTGATGAAAGGGCACCTTTTAGAACTTGGAATTGGTAAGTTTTGTAAAACTTGAAACATATTTTTTGAAGTCCCGCCAGGAATCGGGGTGAACTCTGTACAACTGATACGCCACACGGAGCAACGTTTTGGTGGTTTTAGAGTTTTCTCATAATGTATTCGCCAAAACAATTTTTTGTTAATTTTTTCAAATTTTGAAAAATAATCAATTTGAATAAAATTAACAAAATATTGTTTTGGCAAATAGATTATGAGAAAACTCTAAAACCACCAAAAAGTTGCTCCGTGTGGCGTATCAGTTGCTCCAAAAGTGGTAAAAAATAGGGGCTGGAGCAGTTGACAAGGTGTTCGGATGGCGGTGGGCCGAGGGGCGTCCGACAGTGACACGGCTGCCTCCTCCCCCCCACTCACCCTCAAAAAGTATTTCTTTGAGAAAAAAACTTGGCAATACGGGAAAACGAGTTGTTGGGTCTGAGGCCACGAGGGATACGGTCGGGGGTTGGCTGGCGTAGCCAGCAGAGGGTGGGCCCCCTTGTCCATTTTTGGAGTTCCCAGAACGATCCCATTTTACCGTGGTGATCTATGAGGCTTTCATGGGGCTACAAATGGGTGTTTTGCCTGATGCCAGGAAATCGAATACATTGCCTTATTCCGAGTAGGTAATTTCGCACCTAGAATACGTTTTTCGGGGTCCTTCATCTCTCCTAATAGCTGTGGAAATACTTGTTTTTTAGTTTTTAATTTAAAAAATGCATTGACAAAGAATTGATTTTTCAAAATTCATCCCAAAATAAACTCTCGTATAAAATATGCATTGTTCTTCATTAAATGAAAAGCTCCACTAAATTTTAGTGAATTCGCGAAGGACGGCAGGGTGGGTAATGCTTTTACAGCTTGTTGGTTAGCTTGGGTTGTGATGGAGGGTTCACTCCAATGTGGGAGTGACACGAAGAGGTTAGTGAGGGGGTCCTGATTGTCTGGAGATAGTTACAGATTGGATGTGCCCCATTACACTGCGAGCCCTGTATTTTTTTATTGATAGCCCTCCCCACAATCACGCCTTATTCAATTTGTCGGGGAGGGTTGGAAGGATCCCGTGAGGATTTTTGGTGGGGAATCCGTGAGGGTCCGACGATATCCCCTGGGGCTGATCCGGCGGAGAGGAAGATGGATGAGGACGTGAAGAGGAAGGGCAGAGGGTTTTTTCGTGAATCATCACCGTTGTGAGCCTCTCCCAGGACTCTCGCCTAATGTCCTTTAGCCCTGGCCCTTCACGGTACATAAAGCCGGAGCCAAATGATCCCTGTAAGAAGTGAAGGATTGCAATGTAGCACGTCAACGATATTGTATATTCCTTCGGTAAAGCATGTAAAGCAATAACAAAGTAATATATTCACCTTGATGTTATTTGAGATCACCTGAATGGGGCTTCCTCTCTCACGGCCGTCTCCTGCGTTCATTTCGCCGTCATTAGAGCGGGCATAATCGACAATCAGCAGCCTCTACGAAAGGTGTAATTTTCTGAATCAGCGGTTTGGGCTGAACAGGGGGGGGGGGGGGCTCCACTACCACTACCAGTTCTGCTTCAAACCTCGCTGTTGCTCGCCCTATACTTTGTGAACGTCTCGCGTTACGGGAAATAGCGGTTTCAGACAATACACTCCCCCTCCCCTCAATTTCTCTCGTAATATTCAGTTTATCGGCTCTTTGGTCTCGAAAACGTTAATCTCCGCCCGAACCCCCGGCCCCCTCTTGAAATAACGTACTTTCGTCTTTTCACTAACATCAGGACTTCCCTCCGAGAAATCCCTTCCACATGTTCAACAACCAATCGTGACAAAAACAGATGCGTTTTTTCTCCACGGCAAGCTGACCACAAATTAGACCCCCATTGTGAGGTGCCTTTCCTCCAGAGCCCAACTGACTTATAACACTCGGCCCACCGCATATTAGGGGGTTAACTCGAGTGGATATGAATAACTCGACAGTCAGATGTAAAAAAAAAGTTGAATAAAAAAATAAATTGTTGCGGTGGAGCCACAGCACATTTTCAGTCAGCTCGGCGTTATAGAATTAATTTTCGTTCAAAATCACGTTCTACATCAAATCTTCCCCAAGGGCTTATTATTCCCACGGTGAAATCGAATGGTTCTGGGACCCCCAAAAATGGATTCTACGTCCAAAACCGATCAAAAACCCCTCCCGTAGCCCGTTTTTAGCCCCTCAGAGCCCCACGGGTTTGAGCGATCAGGCTGAAAACCATTCTAGAAGAGAAATCTACTATTTCACTAAATTTCAGAGTGAATTTTAAAAAACGTTAAATTTTGAAGCCTTCAAATCTTGTGTCGTAAAATGAAAACATTCTGAGGCGAATTAAAAGGGTGACTCCCGCCACGAAAGCTTAAATTATATGCTAGGGCTTATTACTCTATGTATAAATCGTGAAAAACGTTCTGTACGTACCTGCAGCCATAAGAATAAACGCATATGAATGCAAAAAAACAAAAAAAAAAAAAAAAATAATAATAATAATAATAATAATAAAAAACTGTATCTTCTGAAGAAGCCAACTTGTTCGGCAACAATTTACGAAAATCGTAAGCGTTTTATAATGTTTTTGTTTCCTATATTAAACAAACCCTCTGTTTTATTCCGAGGGCAAGACAGATTTGTATTAATGAGAGACCCCCACAAAAGGAATATAATTCCAAAATAACTTCGAAAACAACATCATAACGTAATATACCTGTTAGTCCATTTTTAGCCTCTATTGCCTCTAAATTTTTGACCGTCACCAAAACAGATTGAAAATGAAACCGAAAAAATGAAAAAATAAACCGAAAAGACTCAATACTCCAATTATTGGATTTCACTGTCTCAGCTTGTTTGCATTAACCTTACTTTGATGTTTGGTTACTGGGGGATGCAAACAGCGAAACCCATTCATATTTAAAGATGGGTGGAGGGGGGGGGGGGGGGGGGGGAGCAAATCCTACATGCGGAGTTTAGACTGCTGGCACACAGAGCGGGCAATCAGCATACAGTGCATTTTCCATTGAGTTGACCGCAAACTTTGTCTTGAACGCTCGCTATTCCTTTTGATGTTCCTTCCCCGCCAGAGATACGCTCAGATAATGCTCGCGGGCGTAATCACAATCATCGCAGCTATATCGCGTTCCCCTGATTTCACGCTTCAAAGCTCTCCCCATCTTGCCGACCGCTTTTGTACAGAGCAATGCCTTCATCGAGGACGCTCCCTACGGCAAAGGGAATAATGTCGTATTGCTACAGATCAAGTGACACTATCCTTTCATGCAGGTACGCTCAGCTAACTCGGCATCGATTGATCAGTACACACCATAAATCGAATTATGAACTTCGTTGCCTCAGTGCGCATCCCACTGGATCTCATAACTAATTGCAAACCCGCTATTTCACTTTCCAACTCGATGATGTGATTTAGATTGATGGTGCATAGTATGTATTACCTGATTTGGATCGTCAAAAAAACGCTGAAAATTTTACTCGAGGTTTTGTTATTCTGTGGTATACATTGTGCCAAAATTAATTCGGTGTCAAAATTAAATTTTTTTCTTCTAATTAAAAATTTAAAACAAAACGTTATTCCTGTATACTGTTTGTATACAAACTGGGGAACCCCGACAGATTGATCAAAAGTTCAAAATTACTCGGAAAATGGCCCCTCATTTGACCTCTTGGCATCCTCCAAAAGCCCCATTTGTAGCCCCAATAGATCCCCACGGTGAACTCGCGTAGTAATGGGACACCCCAAAATTGATTTTTTCACTTGCACTGCTTCCAGCGCTTATCTCTCAATTTTTCGGGGTCCAACGGTGTGTTCTAACACTGTACAGTGATACAGTTTTAGCGTGGAACATGCTTAAGCCGCGACCTTAAGGCCCACACGTTAGGTCCAAAAACGTTAGTCGGGGAGGGAGACGCGGGAGTGTGACGTTTAAATATTACGTAATGTAGGTATATTAAAAACAAAAAACAAAAAAACGTTAGGCCACTAACGTCCTCTCTGCACTGGTCTTAGCGTTAGTTAGGCCACTAGTCCGGCATCGTGACTTGTCTCATCGCCAGGCCACTAGCTCGGCGTCGGAAAGTTACTTTTACAACACGCAAGATGGGTTTCAATCCCACGGTTAATAAAGCATGTTTCATGTTTCTTGAATTTCAGCCGTAGGCTCCAAGCGAAAAGTATCCGAGGACCAAAGGGCCGAGTTTTTTTGCATGATAACTCGTCTCTGGCCCAGGCACTTCTTTTTTTTTTTTTTAAAGATAATTTTTTAATGACAGAATAATAAACAGCTGCATAAAAATTGCAGCGTTTTTGACTGCACTCACCATGAAACGCCAAGTTTTGAGGCCGATGACAATTTTTGACTTCCGTCGCGAAAACAGGATTATTCCAGTAATCAACCAAAAGCAGTAAAAGCACTATCCCGAAGAAAACACTTAGCATGATAACGTTGTTGAAAGAAACCGGTTGGGAAAGTGGTCGAGAGCATGGCCTGGAGGCATCCCGTAGAAAAATCAAGATTTGATGGAGCTTAACAGGTAGAAGTAATTTCTAAAATTACTAGACAAATTTAAAAACGATCCCTGCCAAACGTAATTCATAAATTACAACCTCGTTACTCCTCAAAGTGGACTATTAGAGCGGTTATTTTGTCGGAGTCTTTTTTCGTTATCACGCCGTAATTCATGCTGTGAGGGCTTAAAAGCCTTCCACGAAGAAGTAATTTCGGGGTCCATCAGACGAAAGTCGAAAGGGGGGGGGGGGGGAATCCTTTTTCTCTAAACATTTGCCGAAGAGACATGCGATGGTAACACGGCGAAGATAATTATCATGAAGGCGTATCCGAGCCGGGGGGGTTCGGGATAATGCGTGTGGTTTGTAATGGGCGGAATCAGCAGCCCCCCCCCCCCCCCCACTACACCAACAACAACACTACATCCCAACGGCCCCTTATATCTGTTATTAAAACAGCTGTTAGGGGCAGATCCCAATCTCACGGTGAATTGCGGCGATAAAAACAATAAAACTTAATTACACGGTGGCTTGGAGGCGGAACAAATGGGCTCACGTAGCCCCCCCCCCCCCCCGTGCGGAGCCCGCCGCCTTTTCCGTAGCCCTCTTTTTCGAGTTTTCGTGCCGGGTTTTTACCCCTTTCATAATCACATTTAGGTATGGAACGCGTGTTCGCTGATTGTGTTTTCGCTTTTAGAATTATTCTGCGCCGCTGACCAGGCCTAACAAACATTCGTACGAAATACAGAAAAAAAGGACAAGGTGTGTAGGTAGGTGTTGAGATTTTTCAGTGTGCTGAATCCAAATGTGAAACCCGTTTTTCGCTATCAGGTTTATTTTGTAATATATAGCTCATAATCTTATTTTCTAGCCACGTTTGAATGTTAAAAACAGCACTTCAAAATTCCCATTAATTGTTCACTTTCAACAACTCTTTCTACGTTATATGAGGTGCAGAATTTGAAACTCGATTTTAGCTACCTACATATATTCTTTCATTCCACGGGAAACTACGGTAAATTTGACAAAGTACAAAAAAAAAAAAAGTTTTATACATTTTGATCATCTAAAAGGACCCGCAGATTGTGGGTTTTTCTTCCAGAGAGTCGAAAGTTAATGAGTGGACTGTATGAATTAAAATTTGCGAACGCAATGACCATATCAGTTGGGTTGCCACGTAGGTACCTGATGGATGCACAATTTCGTGAGGAGGGTGCTGGGTTGATTTTCGGATGGATTGTCGATCGAGTGACGATAGGCACTTCAACACGAGTTCTTGGATGAATGATGGCGTCAACCAGCTCCAGCTTCCAGTGGTAGGGGGAAAACCAGGGGTGGCAATTTTTCAGTCAATGCGTTTTAGGATTTCCCTTTTTCCGGAACGATCCGATTTCACTGTGGCGATCCATAGGGCTTTCATGGGGCTAAAAATGGGATTTTTGAAGGATCCCAGGAGGTTAAATATTTTTCAAGCAAAAAATAAAGAATTTTTGAAAAAAAAAAAAAAAAATTCCAAAACGTTTTTCCATTGTCACAGAAATAATTTTTGCACAAGTAATCTATATCAAAGAACCCCTTGTGTAAACCCCCAATAAACCCTTGTGTAAAATTTGCAGCGTTTTATTTAATTGATACTGAATTAACACATTTGTAAATGCAGTTTTTGAAAAAACAACGGCAGGTAGAAAAAATCTGATTCCGAAATCGGATTCAGCATGAAAAATCCTGTAACTATTGCTCTCTTTCATTTGTCAAATCTCAGAAAAGTGTGGGCGGTATCTGATACTGACGGATTAACTTCTAAAGAGAAACATCTCAAGAGTCGGACAGGATAGGGTGAATATAAATAATAAACAAGTGAATATAAACTTTCAAATAATAAACAAGTACAAGCTCAAGATATGCGAAGCTTTGAAAGGAACTTTGAACCTGCGTAAGTAAGTATGTCTTACAGTCTGGTGTAGGCACCACAAACAAGCGACACTTTTTCAAGATTAAATTTTGACGAATGAGAGTGCTAATGATTTTTTATGCAGAATCCGATTTTGAAATAAGATTTTTTCTATTATATAGGCCGTTTAGGGAAGCAGGAATTTTTAAAAACTCAGAAATATTGAAAAAATGCTAAATTCTTTATCTAGTTGTGTCCGCAAGGTTTTCAAACCCGCGGGGCTCTGCGGGGCTAAAAAGGGGCTGCGGTAGGTTTTTCGTGCTTTTCGACAATGATATCGAGTGAGGTGTCGTTTTAGTAGTATTTCAAGGCGTTGAAACCATTTTTGGGGGTCCCACATCTGTCCAAACACTGTGCAGGGATTTTTGAAAATAATGTTTTTTGGCCATCATGGCTTTATAAAGCCATCATATAAATATGATAGAGAACACACTGTTTCAAAGTAGTACATCAACTAATATCAACAGTCGACACTACTGAGAGCATTCCCTCATTCATTAACAGAACCCATTTCATTTATAATGGGGTGAAGCTTTCAAAATTGAATACTCTATCCACCAGTTCTTTGAAAATCCTTTCAGGCAACCGTACTGTTTGATCCCTCACAACAGCAAACATCACAATTTCATTAGCTTTCCTATTGAAATCGCGATATCTTTTCATCTTGGCAGCTTTTTTTTTTTTTTTTTTTTTTTTTGCAATTCAAAAGCGGGGAGAAAAAAAGGAATAATAAAGACATACCGTCAGCCCTCCGTTCTGGAAGAGTCGAATTTAGCCGGGTCTGAAGTGTCAGTTTATTGTTCCTCCTTTTTCTGCTTTCCATTCCCCTGTAAAGTCCGCAACGAGGGAAAAAAAGAGGGGAAAAAATACGGGGTGGTATGAAAAAAAGCTTTTGATCTGCTTCAAAAGGGAAGGACGAGCTTGGCAGGGAGGATTCAGTCCTTAAGACCCTTTTCTTTGCCCCCTCCGCTCTTAGGCGTTTCTTTAGCCCTGTTTATCTCTTTCATCTTCTCTTTTTTCTGCTTTTTCCCCCTTCCGTCCCGGGGAAAGAAAAAACGAACGCGACCGACAGAGAGGGAAGAAAGTTAAAGAGTATAAGAGGGGAAAAAAAGGAGGGGTATTACGAACCCGTGGCAATAAGAGTGAAACCTCTCTCAAGACTTTCTTATTCCACAGCTCTGTCGAAATACATGTAATATTCAAACACTCTTTTATGCTATGGGTACAAATTAATCTTATTTTGAAGAGGAGACGTGACAAAATCACTGACTCCTTCAATATTTTCCTAACCCTTAAACGGGAGCATGATTAAATCAAGCGTGGACTGATGTCTCTTCGTGGGTGTTATGTTTTTAACACATCCCATGAGAGGTATTTGACTTCATTTTGAAATTGTCACTCATTGCTGCAATAGCTGTTCGGCGCATCTTCCAGTCGTTGGTCACTCGTTATAACGCTAGGATCTTTTTTTGGAGCTTTTAATTTTTCATACCTATTTTTAGTCCTATACATTTGGGACTTATGAAGGATCCCTGGAGGTCAAATATTTTTTGAGTAAAAACAAACAATTTTATTTTTTTAAAGTGTCAAACAATTGTTGTCTCCAGAATGTTTTAATTGACACAGAATTAAATTTTTGCACAAGTAACCTACAAAAAAGAATAATAAACCCTTGTGTAAAATTTGTGTAAAATGTTTCCAATATTACTCGAGAACAAGATCACTCAAGTGCATAACTAATTAGTTATGCTAGCAATATTTAACGGTTTATAAGTTCATTAAATTATCAGCAATTTGTACCCCCTAAAGTAGTTTATAAACCAAAGAGCAAGCTTTCACTGTGAACCCTCCTAAGTGTTAATTGAACGTCATGCATACTGGTCTGATTTCTAGACGAACAATTGTAATGGTATATACTTTTATTTTGCACTATTTTGATTGCTTTTATTTAATGTCATTCAATTTTTTGGTACCGAGTTAAGGGAGTAAAATTTACTCACATTAAATAGGTATTTACGTTTACTGGTAAAGTTCAGTTTTTGTTCGGGGAGTAACCCCGGCGAAAAAGTGGGGGCGATAGGCTCTCATTTGGCCTCAGGCGTAAACGCTAAGTTTCCCTCAAAATTAAGGACCTTGGATTTTCGACTTTTGACTCGCTAGGTTAGCGATCTGGACCATTGTGCGGCGGATGGGCATAATATTATTATATAATGATTTTTGAATATAATGAATTTTCTATGCGTTAGAACTCGAATAATAAACTAGAATTACAAGAACAGAAATGTTGGCGGGGCATTTGAGGGAATGCGAGTGGCTTATTTGACGTTCCTGGTATCTGGCATAAGCCCCAAGACGTGAGAAAGGTCACATCGGAGGTGCCTAATCCTGTTGGTGTAAGAGGAAAGGGGGGGGGGGGGGGGAGGGGGAAAAAAAAGAGGCGTTCTAGTCGAAATATTCGCAAAGCCTTTAAAAGTTGGAGAGGGTTCCGAAGAGACGGAATCAAGTGAGAGGCAGTGTTGACAAAAACCCCGTGAAAGTGGCAGGAAAAGGGAGTGAAGTTAGGCGAGGTGCCCTGAAGGGGTTGATGGTGTAGGAGGTCGGATGACACAAAACGGGGGTAGGTCGGATGGCGGGTTGATGGGCGACGGGGGTTTCCGAGAGGGATGTGGCGATGTCGTGAGAGGGACGGGACGAGCGAGGGGGGTTGATAGCTGAGTTGAATGACGACGAGGGTCGCGAAAAGGGGGATGTTTAGGGGGTGAAAAGCGGGAGGTTGGTATCCCCTTTTCGCCATCCAACCCCTCAGATATTCCCGGAGATCAATAACTGCGAGACAGGTCCCCCGCCGTGAGGGAGTTGGTGACGAGGGACGGGGGAGAGGTTTGGCAGAGTGAAACGGCCAACAGGTTCTCAACCCTTCTCGCGACAAATCAGATGTCAACACTTCCCAACATGCCAGCCTTTTCCTTTTCCATCCCAAACATCCCATCCCCGAGCTAAACCACAACTTCACAACTTGCTGTCATGTAACGGCACCTGTGCACAATAACACCACTTTGCATTTCTAGTTTAGCCAGAACCACAGGCCAGACGGATTCGCTAGTGGGTCTCATGATTTAATGGACCGACTTCCAAACCCACAGACAGTGACGGCGATTTTTCCGAAGACGCGGATTTTTGAAATGCAGTTATTTTCTTTTGGTTTATTATTCTTGGAATAATACACCTATGCTTTCGCGACGGAGGTCGACGACTTAGATCGGTCTCAAAATTTGACATTATCCGTTTCAAGAGGTCTAGATTCCAAAACCGAAATGTCCGTCCGCCGTCCGGGCCGTTTTGGGCAGTAGGAATTTTTTTTAATACTGAAATTTTGACAAAATACTCGGTTTACCATCTAGTTGTGCCCGCAAGGTTTTCAGTCCGATCGCCCAAGCCCGTGGGGTGCTGTGAGGCTAAAATGGGGCTACGGGAGGTTTTTTTTTAAAGGCTTTTGGCTATGGGATCGAGTTAGATGTCGTTTTCAAAGTATTATTGGACTTAGAATCCATTTTTGGGGGCCCCGGAACGATCCGATTTCATTGTGGCTATCTATAGGGCTTTCATGGGGCTAAAAATGGGATTTTTGAAGGATCCCAGGAGGTTAACTATTTTTCGAGTAAAAAATAATTTTGAAAAAAATTTTTTTTTTCGAGAAAAACAAAAAAAAACAAATTTTTCCAAAACATTTTATCATTGACATGGTAGAATTAAATTTTTGCACAAGTAACCTATATCAAAGAATGATTAACCCTTGTGTATAATTTGCAGCGTTTTTGACTTACCACTGGGGGTGCCATTCTGCCTTAATTTTTTCTTTATCCTAAGAAATGTGCCCAAAAATCACTTGAGTCCTCAGTCGGTATTTTCTAGTACCCAAGTACTGGATAGGGGGCAGCTTTTTGATCTTTATGCGGGGTAAAATGTATCTAAACGCAAAAGTATTGGTACCGGAGTGTTTACATGAGTGACAAAAAAAAGTATGTGTGCCGGAGGTACATGAGTGACAGAAAAAAGCATTTCTTTCGAATTCAACTGGATTTAATGGATAACACTAAAGTTTCAAACTCGCATTTCCCACTAATTCAGAAAACACCCTTCGATATCCGTATTTCTAACCTTAGTGGAGGCCCAATCCTGTGGAAATTTGATGAAAAACAAACTATTTAGACGAAAACGACTAGAATATTCATTTATACGCGTTTATTCTGAAGACCAATGTTTTATGCATTTATATGCTCGATAAATTTAAATTCTTTTGGTCCCAGAGAGGTGAAAATACTACCAAAAGACTTCTTTCAATGTTGACTATAAAGGAAAATTATTGGTGCAATAAAAAGGCCATAAAAGAAAATCAATTTTTTCGGACTTCTAGAAGTACTCTAGTATAAAGATGGTTCTCCTCGCGTTGCAGCTCCAATATAATAGGATAGGAAGGAGCACAACATGTAAAAAATTGGTCATTTTCGAAGAGGTGTCATTTTTTGAGTTCTTCCTTTCTCATGGAACGCCTCATATAACGTCAAGATTGATCCTTTCATTCAAATCCTTTCACGAGGTCCTTCTGAGGCTGCATGCTGAGTTTCAGCTCCGTAGGTTAATTAGGAGAGAATTCAGCTCACAGAGTGAGCATATATTTGACGATGAAGGGAGCAAAAAGCCTATAGGCCCAGCTGGGGTCGTGCTGATCATTTAAAAAAAATTAAAAGCGTACAAATTTTAGCGGCTTAGGCACACGTGCACACACACAGAGGTTTCTTCTTAATTATTATAATAGTCGGTGTGAACTGGGAAAATCTCATCTGGCTTTTCTCGGGATGACGGCGATATTCCTTCCACCAAATGAGTGTACACAAGCCACGTGTTTCTTGGAGGCGCAGATTCGAGACGATTAGGGGAGTGGATGTTGGGAGGGTTGCAGGGTAAACTTCCCTCGGATATAGCGAGAAGTGGCAATGGATAAGGAGGTTGGATGGGGATGGATCTTCGGGGTTGGCGAGGAACAAGAGATCCCCTAAGGGAAGGCTTCGGCGGAGAAGGCGGTAGATTTAATTTAGAGTGAAGGCGAAGGTGTATTAGGGGCCGTAAACAACACTTAGGATGAGATGAGGGAGCGAAAACCCCCGCCGAGATGGGCGAAGAGATAGAGCGAAAAGGAAGGAGTGGAGGCGTCTAATCAGCCTTCCTTCCTTCAAGACTTCATCTAAACCTGAGCCAAATTAACGTTTGATCCTCCAACCAGAAGGTAAACCTTCTTATCTCCTCCCAGGACGAACCCCTTCCCCTTTCCCTTCCAAGGCAAATATTTTACGCCTTTGAAATTCAGCTGGGATTAATCCCCGCATTCACTTAGAAAGGGGGAAATTGATGATAAGGGGACTTTGATGTAGACTTTTCCCAGATTAATTTCAACTTTATTTCAAAAGGACATAAAGCCCACGTTCACGGCCCCTTTCGGTGCTACTTTAATTTGGTTTTCGATAAAGTTACGAAGATCTGAAGAGGAGTTTAGTCCGTTTGAACTGCTTGAAGTGAACACTATTGAAGAGAAGAAAAATCATTCAAAATAATGAACCGTTTCCTTACAATACTAGGGGACCACCCCGTGTTGGCTGAAGCCAGCACACCCCAGACCTTTCCCACCTGGACTCGGACCCCTTCTACTCGCTTCTACTTTTGTTTTAAAAATGGAACATATTGAGCCAACTTTTTCGTCTTTTCAGACTTTTTTTAGTTATCTACTCACCGAGCTCAATTTTTCTAAACCCCTTCAAATTTTTCCGATTTGTAGAAGTACCCTAGAATAAAGATGATTCTTCTACTCATCCTCCAGCTGCAGCTCCAATATAATCGAAGCACCCTTATATTGATGCTTGCCAATATTTCATTACGCGGGGGTTCGATTCTCAACGAGGGTGAACCGTCAACCCCGTCAACCTCCCGGAGGTGCCGTCAACTCCCCCCTACAACCCCACGTTTCCAACATCCTGTCAACTGATGCAGCCCGTATTTTTTGATCACTTTGAACCATTTTGAGCCAACTTTTTAGTGTCTTCAGACTTTTCCCGTTGGCTCGCCAAGCTGAATTTTTTTAGACCAATTTCAAAGTTTTCCGACTTAGAATAAAGATGGTCCTACTAGGTCATCATCATCCTCCTCCTCCTCCTCGGGCTGGAGCTCCAATATAATAGATAATATAAGATGTAATCAACATGGCCACTTGGATGATGGGAATTGGCTATTATTTCAAACGGCCACTTTGATGTCACTAACAGCCTAAAATTTGAGCTAAAACGGGAAATGGCTGATATGGATCCGAACCAATTAATTTTCGATCGAAGCGAAAAACGCGAGTCTAAAAAACGTTTTTGAGGAGGAAAATCGAGTGAAACGATAAAGCAATTAGCGCATGAGTAACTTCGGATGTTTACATCCCTCCTCGCCCTCTTTATCCCCTCGAGGGTTATGATTTGTGCGGTTAATCATCGTATTTGTTTTTGTAACCCCCCCCCCCCTCCCCACCGCCATCCAGTAACGAAGTGCATGTTTCGAATTTGTGTCAATAACGGGTACCACCAAATATTTTCGGGCCCCCGTCGATTCTGTCCGTATCTGGAAATGGAATTTTCCCCCGTCGGAGCGTCCATTTTCCTAAACCTTTTTGCTCCAACTCAAACAGGAGCGTTGATTATGTTGTGTCAAGCTTCGGTCCTGGCTGTGGACGAAGAGAAAAACATGAATATTCCATAGCAATTTCCCCTCGTTTGACGGGGAAGGGGGAAGCTTTTCTGCGTATTCGCGAAAGAGACGTTTTAATGCCCTAATTGGTACTATGTAATGCGCTTACTCCCCTCAATTATAAAACTTCCCCATTCCCTTTCTATCAAATGAAAACGTACCAATTCATCACCATCCGTACGTAAATAACCATTTTGTAATTTCACCGAACTCAGCACTCTCCGTGGATATTAATTTTTCCCATCAGAACACAGAACATATTTTCATTTGAATCAATTCCGAACACGAAGTGAAGGATATAATTATAGCATTACAAACGTTTTAATCTGAAACAAGCGAAGCGAATTTACACTCATAAAACGAAAATAATTAAAATGCTTGTCATTACAAGTGCGCCGTATAATCCTTGTGAATGTTATTCTGAATGACCCATTATATGGTCCACAAAAATTTGACACGCTAAATAAACAAATACAAGGACATATTTCAATAATATAGAAATATTCTGTCATGAGGGTTTTTTCTTCATAATTTACTTCCATCCAAAAGCTACCTAGTGATTGCGTCGACTACACTGTTACACCACGAATAATGTAGTACACCATGACATTTCCTGGACAATTTCACGTGCCCCTCATACACCTGAATGAAAAGGTTTATTTGTAAAGGCCTTTCTTCTAATCACTAGAATATTAAATACTAGCTGACCAGGCAAATGTTGTTTTGCCTTATATTCTTTTGGAATTAAGACTCGACATTTTAAAAAAATAGATGGCTGCGTAAACTAACCAACCTAACGACCAGTTGTATGATAGGGTTTCACCATCTACAGTGTACCTGAAGTCCTGCAGGAACCATTGTACCTACATTTAGTGCCAAGCTTCTTGGTTCTATAGCTGCTCTTGCAGAGGAGAGGCCATCAAAACATCCTTATACATAGTTTGATCCTCGCTGATTGGTGCTTGCCGTCTGCATCTCCTTATCCATGGAGCGAGCTTCCTGGGAAGACGATCAATAATAATTATTAATGCAAGATCAATTATTGATCTTGCAATGCTTGGAGTGACTCTGTTTGTACGATCACCCTGTCCAACTTCAATCTGTCAGCCTTTGCCTTTGCAGCGCCACTTTAATTTTTCTTTTTTTTATCTTTTCCTTTTTGAGCCATTCCGTGAGTCTGCAGCAAGGCCCACTTCTGGTTCCCAGTCTGTGATGGTCACTGTCTCCTCTGCAGAGTCGAATCCTTCTCGTTATTGCAGGGGGTGCCCTATCCTTATCAAAATTTGACATTTAATGACCACCCGAACTTTCCCTCATTGATCCGGCGCCTAACCAGCTCATCCTTGTTGTTCAGGGCCATCAGGACGTTTCGTTGGAGCATTTCCAATTATCCAGAATACAGTTCGGCCTTTTTGTCTACATAAATTACATTTTCTTCCAGTTGGCCGGGAAAATTGTAGAGGATTCGATCGCCGCTAGAACGTTACTGCGATCCGCTCCCTACAATGGAACTTCACTTCCAACCCCTTACGTTGACAAAGTTGGATAAGTGTTGTTTCTAAAAAGCCCAAATGTGGCCCAAAAGCTGAGTTGGTGCCAAGCTGGCTAAGGGTTTTCAAGGCATGCCAAGATGATCCCGAGCTGGTTAAGGGGTTGCAGGACTTTTCAGGATGGCATCCACGCTTTCCAGACCTGTTCAAGGCTTGCTAAGTTGGGGCCAAGCTGGCTAGGGCGTTCCAAGGATTTTCAGGATGATATCTACGCATTTCAGACCTGTCCAAGGCTTGCAAGGTTGGTGCCAAGCTGGCTACGGTTTTAAAGGATTGCCAAGATGGCCACAAGCCTTATACAGCCATCCAAGGTTTTCTAAGTCGGTTCCAGGCTGGGAGAAGATCGCATAGGGAATGGATCGCAATGCCCCGCTTTCAGTTACCTACTCCTATTTTTTTAGCGCGGATTTGCAGTCTACGTTGAACCCTGCGCTCTGCATGACCATTTATTTTAACGTGTGCAATGTGCGCGTTCACATGCAATAATCTCGCAATTTAACCCCCTTTCTCAGCCGAATACTGACTCCTCAGAATGATAAATATTTTAACTGCATCTACGCATTCGGATGGCCGAGCGAAGAGAGCCCCCCTTCCACTTGCTGGTTTCATAATCAATTGTACGCGTTTAACTCGTCACGCTGCAATTATTCAATCGTTCATTTGCCATTAGCTCAAATGCGATGTGGAACGAATGGCTTTCTTGCATGGTGGGGTCTCTAATAAGCGGCTTTTATGCGCGTCAAGCTGATAGTCGATTTAAGCCTTTTGAAATACGACTTCACCGTCGGTCGCCCATGTAATTCGACTGGATGCCTGTAAGATGAACGGACCCTCCCCGAGCCCGTTGGTCGTTATGGCTAAATGTAATGGGAGATCAAGAACGATTTATCCGCATTAAAGATGTCAACCGTGACAAAGCGTCGGGAGGCAATTGAGAATCATCGCCCCTCGGACTTCTCCAACCGCATGCGAGCATTATCATTTATCTAAGCTCGATTTCTCCAAAGTACTTGGGATTGTTTGTTTAAAACCACTTCCAGACTAGCCATTCTTATCGAATATAATCCAGCGAACGAGTTCAACCCTTACGCAATCAGCGTCGATGGATTTGAATTTTCCTCATCCACCTCCGTTGAAGCAGAAAGAAAAAAGAGAAGAAAAACAATGGCTTGATAGAAAACAACTGCGGTTGATGTAAGTCTGCGGCCAGAGGTTGGCTTTTCACCGCAAAAGCACAAAAAAACTCCGAAGAGGGTCGGAAAAAAAAACCGAAAGAGAAGAGGAAAGTAGGAAAAGCACAATAAAAGAAGTCACTGTATGTGGAGAATGAAAACAGAAATAGGAAGTAAAAGTGGGGGAGGAAGAGGATTTATATAAAAGTGGTCGGCCGAAAGGAGCCGGTGTTCGTTGGGGCGGCTCTAAGTTATAGCTCCCGGAGTTGCACGCTTCAACTACCCCACACAGCTAAAAGCTTCTTTTATTTCTTTTTTCCCCTTTTCCAACCACCCTCGACCTCCTATTAAATATTATTCATAAGAACTCACCCCCTCCCACAATCCTTTTTCCCCTACTTTTTTCCCGCCACTTCCACCCAGGTTTTCCCTCCTTTACTTCCAGAATTATTCCAATAAAAGAATCAGCGAACCGCACGTTTTTCTATTATGGAAATAATCCCTTGGCGCGCTACCCCTTAATGTATTCTCTCCCTTCACTTCAGTTTTCCACCCTTCTTTTAGCCTAACGAGAATCTCCTCCTTTTCCCCCAGTTTTTTCGACCTCTTTACATTTTTCCGTTTGGAAAGGGAAAAAGACTCGGGGTTTTCTTCTTTTTCCCCTCTTTCTTTCTGATTTAGCGAGGGAAATTAATTCCCGAGAGACGGCGGTGGAAATAATTTTTTGGCAAATCATTTTAAAATAATCTTATTATGGGAGTGAAAGTCGCAGCTTTGCCGTCTAAGTGGGGAGGAGCAGTGAAAAGTGAGAGTCGTTTCCCATTTTTCGAGGATGGATTTAAAATATTCCTCGCTTTTTTCCCCTCCAAGAGGTTTAGTCTATTTCACCTACCTTTTAGAAAGGAGATTAGGCTACCTTCTCTATTAAGCATCATTTCAGTGCTGATTTCGGCCGACGAGTGGCGATTTACGTTGAAATCAAAGACCGGCGGGGGGGAGGGCCGAGCCGCCGGGTAGACGACACCCTCCCTTCCCTCAGCTATGAACGCCGGACGTCTCGCGATCCGTCGGGCCGTGAGAGCTGTTCGTACTGCACGACGTGGTGCCCGACGTCCGGCGTTCATAGCTGAGGGAAGGAGAGGGTGTCGTCTACCCGGCGGCTCGGCCCTCCCCCCCGGAGGTCTATGCCCATGATTTCAATGTAAATCGCCACTCGTCGGCCGGCGGGAGTTTCCGACAGTAGGTTTGTTCCAGGTTTGACGGAATGTTAACAGAAGTCGCCGGAGACATGCGCAGTTTAGAAACTGCTGTTCCAGGTCGATCGTAAGTTGGACGAAAACCGATAGCTCGAGTACGTGCGGTCGGGTTCAGTCGACAGCTGTCCAACTTCTGTCGACAGACGCAGTCAGACCTGGAACAAACCTAGTGTGATTACCCCATAAGGGATGATTGTTTCGTAAATTAATTTGTAATTTATTTAAATGAAAACTTGGACGAGGGTTATCTTTGTTGTCTAGTCACGTTGAAATAAAGCTCAGATTGTTGTAAAAAATAAATAAATAAATAATAATGATAATAATAATGCTAACATTTAGGGTGGTGGTACGTATTATCAACGTGTCTTTTATTATTGGCCGTTCCACTTTCATAATATATGTTTCGATAGAAAAATTCTCGCAGTACAGGAACGTCAATACCTTCAGTCGTAAATTAATTATTATTAATAGGTATTCTCAATCAGTGTCTTTTGCACTTGCTCAACAGTTCTTCACCCGGACGACTGATCATTATTGTCAATTCGCGTTATTGAAACCCCGCAATGGGAATCGTTGAGGGTTCATTCAACCAGAACACTGTCTTCGTTTGGTCTGTTACCATAGAGGAACCATTGTGAGCCCGAAGGACGCTCGGCTGCGCAGATCTGATAAAGCCATTGTCCAAATTTATGAATGGGTTTGGACAATCTAGTACGTTCGTCTGGCACAATGGACCCGGCGTGAACAATTGCTCGCCAAATCCCCCTTCACCGCTTCGCCCTTTTCCACCGTGAACACACTAAGCGTCTTCAGGATACATTCGTAAATATAACATTTAATCAAGTTAAATTAAAAAAAAAGATGCAAACTTATGTAATCACATAAAATGTTTGTACATATAGGTTCGATTTTTTTTTTTTTTTTTTCATATAACTTGAATAAATGTTATGTTTACGAATGTATCCTGATGACAATTAATGTATTCACGGTGAAAAAGGGCTTAATTCAAAATAATAAACCCTTATTAAGGGTTTATTATTCTAAAGTATAGTGAAAAAATTAATACAAAGTCAATAACAATGATTTCACGGGGGAGCGGGAGGGCTCCTGATTTTGAAGGAGAAGGACCGCGTTTTAAAGCAGTTTTTTTTTTTATAGTTGGGTACGTAGAAAAGGTCAAGTATTGAAGTAATAGCTTCTTGGGGACATCATTTCAAATATTCTATAATTCCAATTTCATTGAAATCGGTTCAATATTAAGCTAGTAAAGGAAAACGAAAAATTCTGCCGTTTTCCTGAATTTACTTGCTTAATATTGAAGAGATTTTGATGAAATTGAGCTTTAGACGCTAAATGTGCCCCAAGAAGCTGTACCTCCAATGTTTGAACTTTTTCACAACGTGGTCCTTCCTCTTCAAAATAGGGAGCCCTCCCACTAATAAAAATTAGAAGAAAAGAACTTTGCAAATTTTACACAAGGAGGTGCAAAGGAGGCCATCTTCCATAAGTGGTTTTTGGCGGTATCTCTAATTCATAAATGAGTCGATTGCCTGCTATCTTGCCTGCTTTCTTGCTACTGCATTCAATTAATAACTAATTAACTACTTTTTATAGCTTCGCAGTTCACGGTGGGTTGAGTGAAAATAGGTCTTGAACAGGTTGATTGATATGTATCCGATAACCTCGTTTATTACCTGGCGATCGATCCGAGCGGGAAAGCAGCCGCCCATGAAAATAAGCGAATCAAAATTTCATAAACCATCGGCGGAAAAAGGGGGGGGGGGGGAGCGATTAATCAAGCTGCGTCAAAAACCGACAGGAAGGTGGATCGTGTACGGGGCGATACACAATGGGTCGGAATTATTTCTGACCTTTTCAAAACCCGGCAAAGAACGCCAACCGTGGGGGGGGGGGGGGAGGGGGGAGGGGGGATTTTTCGTTGTGTGGGGGGGGGGGGGGGGGGTGGGACAACAACCAGTTTTCAACCCCTGTTTCCCACCTAGCTCGTCCGGTCGAACCACCCCCTTTCAATGTTTGTTCTCTAGCATCGATCCCCTACGGGGGCCTCTGAATAATTTGAGGTTGGAAGTAAAACCAATTAACGTCCCCCCCTCGCCCCCGGGCCCTGTTGTGACTTTGGGCTGAGTCAGAGCATTTCCCTCTCGTTCGGGTGTTTACCAAATATTAACAGACCCTCCCCCTCCTCTTCGCCACTCTTGGGCTTGTTCCACTTTGCCTCCTGAATAAACAAACAAGAGAAAAATGGAGCGAGCGGATGGAGGTAATGAATTACTGAGTCAACGCGGTTCCTGTGTTTTCCACCAGACCCGCATCTGCTACGAGCGCCCTAATAACTAAAAGATTTTCGTTAAACTTTATAACAAGAGAGATTTTCCAAATTTACGGCTGGAATATTCCAACGCTAGCGTTATAATGGCAGATGGTGAGTTATGAAAGTGAATCAAAATTGCACGAATCGGAATTATAAATCAGTTATGGGCCAAAAGCAGAGACTTTTCCATATTCCAATCCTCAATTCCAAACGTATACTCTATTCGCAAAAATATCAATTTCTTGGGCAGGGTACAGTTGACAGTAACTCAGGGGGAGGGAGAAAAACGATGAATGTCACATTTTCGACGATTTTGAGATTTCTGCGCCAGCTTCGAAGGAGTACTAATAGCTTGCCAAACCACACCGGGGCAGTGTGGCGTCAGTGAACTAAAATAAGTCGGGGCACTGATCAGCCTCGTTCGATTCTGGGGACAAACACCAATTATCGTTATGAGGATTCTCGGGGATTTTTAAAAAAGGCCATTTTTTAAATAGTACGTGAACATGGCCAACACAAACCAGCAGAACAAACACCAATGTTTGACCAAAAGTCAATCATGTGTTGTAATACCTGTCTTGTCGGTTCTCCTCTAAACTTTTGAAAGTTTATGTGAATCCTAGCAGTTGCTCCTGTGACGAAGGCAGCCAATGCCCTCGACAGCAAGATCTGAGGAACGAAGTTTACACGATAAACAATGTCTCTTGGGACCTCAGACAGGGATAAACATTTTCTGGTAGACCCGTAATAACATGCCTGCGTTTGCTGAGAACGTTAAACTAGCCACACAATCTGACGGCCTCGGGGCTAAGGATGGGAGGAGGGAAAGTATCATTCCTCCCAAACCCCTCCCAAACGGGTTGAAGGAGTGGATGAATTGTACCCACCCCCACCCCCTCCACCACTAACCCCAAGAAGACCAGTGATATTACTGTATTAGGTAATTAGGAATTGGACTGCGACCACCCAGGAGGCAAATTGAGTCAAAAGCGGACACTTGGGAGTACAATAAGCCAGAAGGCAGTGATCCAATCTCCCAAAAAATCAAAAAAATAAAAATAAAAATTGCCAAACCACTCTGGGGAAAAACGTCGAGAATCACCCAAAAAATACATATAAATATTGGTGGTAAGGGGGAAAAATTATGTAGGCCCGAGCGCCGAGGGAAGAACGACGAATGTCCAGACTCGCAGAAACCGCGGGAGCTCCACAAATGGGCTTATGACATAACGACGGTGAAGAAGAGAACCCTCGTATCTCCAATTTTGAAGGCTACCTACCTTGATCTGGTTTTTGAAGGCTACCTACCTACCAGGAGGGTTCCCACCGATTTTAGAGCTTACAGTGGCGAATTCCTAAACTTCAAGTACTTTGGAGATACGAGGTTTCCCAAGGATACGAGGGTTCCCACCGATGTTAGAGCTTACAGCGGCGAATTCGTCAACTACCGATTTTGGAGATACGAGGGTTCTCTTCACCTTCTTCGGCTTATTAAGCCCATTTTGAAACACATTGTGTTTCAAAATCTTATTCCTGCTTCATTCTGTTATCGTTAACCCATTCGGAAGTTATTCAAAGATCGTCGGTAGGTGGGCATGAGTTTCTTTTGACAGCCTTAGATTCTGGGTAGTTTGATAGTACCTGTACCTACTTCACAACGAGAAACGGGTCAACAAAATTTCAGATGGTCTTGATCTACAGGCTCTGGGATTTTTCCAGCTGCAAAATTAAGGACCTTCGAACTATAAGAATTAGGAGATTAAGCTTTAGAATAAACATGAATGTAAGTGAAAAATTTAGGTGTTCCAAAATTTGAGATTGTGTTACCCTCAGCCACCGAAGATGCGATGTAAAATTATAGAGACGTAGAAAAAATGAGGATTAACAAAGTCGAGCAATACGTAGCCTGGATAAAAAACTCATAATATGTGTCCTGATAGTCGTAACGTTGTGCAAAGTTACGTCTGAAAATGAGTAATCAAATCCACAATAGCTCTCGGTGTAAATTGTTGATAGTCATAATATTTTTTCATGCTGAGAGAAACCGGGAAAATTTTCTTGGCGGCTTATGTCGTCGAGTTTTATCAGTAGCAGTTAACATTTAATTAAACGTAGTAGAACTTGAAAACGAGAGCAATTGAAGCGAGCGGGGGAAGTTGAAGGAGGTTGGAAGCCGAGAAGGGGGAATTAGTTTGTCTAACAGTTTCCGGCTTGGGGCGCAACAATTAATTTCCTGACAGGGTCGTTTTAACTCTGATATGGCGGGTTCCCTCTCCTCCCTTTCGTCTTGGGGGCCACACCATTGTGAAGTCCCTTTGGAAGCTCATCCGCACCTATTATAAGCTTTGCTCTTTCCAACCTCTCTCCTGAGCCTGTCATCCTTTCAGGGGTCACCCCCTCCCTCACTACCAGAACGCTATTCCCCTTTTCATAAACCCACAATCCTCACTCAGAGGGGATCTGTTGTTAAGAAGGGTCTGTCGTTGATGCTGTGAATCTACTTGTTAATCTCCGGCTCTGTTCAGACCCGAGTAAGCTCCAACTTGTGCATTACATTACCTTCATCAATTTTAAAAGTGATTATCCTCCTATACAATCAGGATAACAATAATTGTTAGTAATTATTAGTACACATTACCATTAAATATTTATTTCAAAAAATCTGCAAATTGTACTATGTAGGTACAGACTCTGCTTATAGTGAGCCAGTGATGCAGTCGAGCATTGTTGGCCTAGCATATCGTCTCTTCACCAACTCACGCCGTTAGTGAGAATCATTATAATAATGGTTAGACATATCATTATTATAGTAAAAAACAATTACAATGTAAAATGATACATCATTTTTACATTTTACTAGCAGGAAACCCAAGTTCGCACGAAATATAAAATTCCCACAAAATCGGTCTGGCAGTTTAACCCTCAACGGTTTGTTGTGAACATACAAACTGAGTTTTATATATAAGGACGAGAGTGACACCCCCTGCTGGCTCTGCCAGCCAACCCCCGACCGTATCCCTGGCCTCTGACCCAACTAAACTCCCCCCCCCCCATTGTGCAGTCTTTTTTCTTAACAAATTCCAGTAGGGAGGGGGGAGCATGAATTGGGAAGCATGTCGCAGGGGGAGGAAGCAGCCGCGTCGTCGTCGGGCACCCCTCGGCCCACTGTCATCCCAATATCCTGTCAACTGCTTCAGCCCCTGTTTTTTGACCACTTCTGGAGCAACGTTTTGGTGAAACCTCGTTTGGTCTAAAATTGTTGCATCCGAGCCCTAGTAATGAGTTATGCCATGTAATTTACCATAATTTTAGAATGACCGTAATTATTAATAAACGTATTATGCATGATTGACTGTTATTACATTAATTGCATCTATGAGATACTGGATTGAACGGTTTCTGATTGTTATGTTAAGCATGCTTGGCTCTTTGCATTCATGCAAAGAGCCTCTGAAGGGTATGTAAAGCATTATTGTCGTTTAGGTAAAGTCGAATGCGAATAAGCTTTGAGTGTGCGAGTGTATTCCGAGTGGCTTTGTTTGTACATTACAACCCTGTCGGCACATAATGAGGAGCTGGAGCAATTACAGAGGACTCGACCAGAGTTTCCAGACCGGTCTTCTCACCCTCTCGACCGAGTTATTGGATTTCCAAACAGGTAAGACTGGGGCGACCCTGTAAGGGGGACTAAGGAGCTACTCGTGAATTATAGGGTAATAATTAGAGTAGAGTGTGTAAAGGGGGTTGAGGCACGATAGTTGGCGTGATGTGGGTTGGTTTCTTGGTTGGCGGGGAAGGGGTGCCTGCGGGAAACGGTCTTGAAGGAGGGGAAGGTTTCAAGCGCCTATCTCGACTCCCTTAACTTGTTATACTCCTCTCATACTCACACGCACCCTCGCCATCACTCCCGCCCCCTCTTTACAACCCTTTGGTAGAACCCTATCAGGACTTTATCTGCCTAATTAATTAGCTGATCACCTCGTCCTTATCACTCCCTCCCGTTGACTTATGAGCTTCAAACGTAAGTTCGCTATCCTTGCTCCAGTCTGGAGTTTCGAGTTTCTTGATTAGCAGGTGCGTGTAAGTGAAACCCGAAACGACCATCTCGTTTCTAAAATCAACACCAACTCAGGTTTGAACGTTTCAGACGGCACTCCGCAATCACAGACTTGAGGCTGCACCCTTACGCATCTGTAAATTGATTTAACTAAGATTTGGGCGCAAGTCTGGCTTCATATTGACTTGAAAGTGGAGTATAGTCATTTGGCAGTTCCTGCCTCTTTACCATGCGCGGGAAATGCAGTAATTCGGCTCACCAGACAAGATGGTAACCCGAGTATTTTGTCAAAACGTCAGATTTTAAAAAAAAGTCCTACTTACTGCCCAAAACGGCTCGGACGGACACTTCGTTGTTGGAATCTCTCTGAATAATGTCAAATTTGGAGGCCGATCAGAATTTTAGACCTCCGTCGCGATTACATAGGTGTATACCAAAAAAAAAAGTCATCAAAATTCTTCTCAGAACAAAAGATCGATGTGCTTCAAAATCCCTTTTTGATCAAGGCAAAGTCCCGACGGGACGGGGCACTAAATGATCGAAAGATCTACACTTGTTATTATCTTTAGAGAATCTCTAAAGATATCTGATATGATTGAAGGAAAAGTCCCTGCCATCGCTAACACGGGTACAAGATCAAGCCACCTAAGGTCGATCCACACATTTCAGTGATTTTTGTGAATCCTTGGCCATCAGTGCTCCGTGCCCTTCATTGGCATCAGTGATAAATTGTCCACACACCAGCGTTACATGCCGCACGGAGCACTGATGGCAACGGATTCACTGAAACACTGAAGTGTCTGGATCGACCTTTATGCTTCATGAAGTCCATTTTTCGTCTGAACTCTCGTGATTAAAAAATCATTCCATAGACCCTTGTACCAACGAAATCGGACAAAAACTTTCGTCCCCCTTTTGAGGCCTCCTTAGTTACACATCAGAGATAAACAACATTCGTCGTGAAGGGCCTCCCGAAAACCGATGAAGGGGATGAGGGAGGAATAATCAAGGTAGCCTATAGGTAACCACCCCCGAACTCGCTGATCACAATGAGACCACCCTCATGAAAATCTGTTGAGCCGCTCGGACGTGATGCTGTGAAAAACACGCAAAAAAACAAAAATTTCGAAGAGATGAGCGCACCTTTCCATTTTTTGAGGGAAAGGTTGCGCTAAAAAACTTCAAATTTGCTATAGGTTACTTGCGCAAAAATTAGGTAATTCTGTGACAATGAAAAAATGTTGAAAAAAAAAAAAAAAAAAAATGTGTACATTGTTCGGACAGATGTGGGACTACAAAAAATTGATTATACGTCCAAAATTACTCGGAAAATGTTCGGGTACCTACACTTGTCGTATGCGGTCTACCTTGATTGTGAGGATGTCGTATGCGGTCTACATACTACTCCGCGGTCTACGCTCCCTACTCCGTCTAGATGGCATCTACCGGGAAATCGCATGGGATGGTTGGTTGTTA
Organism: Pilophorus perplexus; assembly: GCA_955831195.1. Lineage (NCBI taxonomy): Eukaryota > Metazoa > Arthropoda > Insecta > Hemiptera > Miridae > Pilophorus > Pilophorus perplexus. The sequence goes on along the minus strand of OY037013.1, from coordinate 6,215,331 downwards.
TTTACTGCGCGAAAGAAGAAATTATGGTCAACGAGCTCAAGGCCCGTGGGTGTTTGGGATGTGCAGCCGGCATGATGAAATTTTGGAACGCAGATTATTCATACCTAGTTGAAAAGCGTGACAGAGCAATCTTGGTTCCAATTATTAAGAGTGAAATTGCAAACGGCTCTACAATTACTTCGGATGAATGGGCTGCATACAAACCCCTAAGAACCATGGATACCTGCATCTCACTGTTAACCATTCCGAAAAATTTATTAATCCAGCCAATGGAGCCAACACCCAAACAATAGAAACCCTCTGGAGGCCCATCAAACATAACTACAATATGAAGAAGAATGGAGCAAAGCCTCTCTTCGAATGGCAGCTCATGTAGGAATGGTGGCGGTCTTTGTACCCTACAAGTGACGTCTTCGAAAAATTCTTCGAACTCTTAGGAAACTCTTCCGTTGTGCAATAAAAAACAACGTACCTCGACAATCTTCAAAGTTGGAGAGATTTTCGGTGAGTTTTTCATAATAGGTATACCGAATATATAACGTATACGTTTTGTAGACCGCATACTACATGGTCGAAACGACCACGTAGACCGGTAGAACGCATACAACAACAAGTACACCAATATTTGACCTTCTGGGATCTTGACCTTCAAAAATTCCATGTGTAGCCCCATGAAAGCCCTTTATCCCCACAGCCGGATCGTTCCGGGACCCCCAAAAATGGATTCTACGTCCAAACATACTTCGAAAACGACTCCTAACCCGACCTCATAGCCAAAAGCCTTCGGGCTGAAAACCTTGCGGGCACAACTAGATGGTAAACCGAGTATTTTGTCAAATTTCAGATTTTCAAAAAAATTCCTACTGCCCGAAACGGCCCGGACGGCGGGCGGACATTTCGGTTTTGGAATCTAGACCTCTTGAAACGGATAATTTCAAATTTTGAGGACGATCATAATTGTCGACCCCCGATTACAAAGGTGTATTATTCCAAGAATAATTAACAAAATGGATTTTAAATTTTCACAGATTTCAGGTAAATTAAGTCGAAGTTCATGTTAAGTCTTTATAAGGGGTAGTCAAGACCCGAGCAGATGTGGTTTGACCATGAAAAAGCTACCTAACAATCTAACATGGCTTAAAGCGAGGCTCCGGTGGGTGGGGGGGGGGGGGGAGGAGAAACTTGACGCCCGAGGGCTTAATTAGCTGAAGGAGTTCTAGGGGTGTTAGCATAGGATAATTGTTTGCTCGGTTGTTTAAGTGAGGGACCTCAAGAAAAGGGGGCGAGGAAGACCGGGCTGTAGTGTGGTACAAACAAAGACGTCCGCTCTCCCCGTACCTTCGCAACCGCCGTATCTCTAGAAAGGACGGCGAGAAAAGCTGGAAAGGCGGGAAATCTCCGGACCAGAGATCTCGGGGACAAATTGCCGCCTCCCCACTCGCACTCTACCGCCTTTACCCTTAACGTGGGGGCCGGCCCTGTTATCTAGCATCCCTTACGCCGGGTTTAACTCGTTTTTCTACCAACCTACACGCGACGAGCGAAAACCGCTTCCCTTCAGCCTATAAATCGCTCTCTCTCACTCCCCCCCTCATACTACCTCTCTCTTACCGATAAATCTCCGTTTTAACCGCCTAAGATAAACTGTGTTTTCACTTAGCCCCTCCCCCCCCCCCCCCCAACCACTACCATCCCGACAACCACCCTCGGAACATAACACCGCACACAATACGCGTGACTCAACTTTTCCTCCTGTTTCTCGCCTTATCGCCTCGGATCGCTCCGTATTTCTCGAAATTCCGGCCCATTTAATAAAGCCGTTTTCATAAACACGTTAGCCCGACGTCCCAAGAACCGCTTATCGGATCCCGCACGGCATGCCAAACAACGTTATTATAAAAATCACGAAATGTCCCGCGTAATTGAAAACAAAGCCCGGTTATCAAGAGGGAAAGGTTTGGTGGTAGGTGTTTTGCATTAAATGCAAATGTTGGCCGTCGGTGAGTGTGTGAGGGTGAGATAGAGGGTGTGTGTGTGTGTGAGTGTGGCACGATACAGGCCACAATTGAATTTAAATATAGCAAAAATAGAATAATCAAATTAAAATAAACAATTTACATGGTAAAAAATTATGAAAAATGAAATGGAAAAATGTTGCTTCAATTTAATATTTACTAGCAACAAAGTTCTAACGTACCAATTTATTCTGATGATGTAATACAGTAATACCGCTAATTCGAAAATCTCGCTAATTCTAACGGAACCGTTGGTCCTTTGAAAAAATCCCACCAATTCGATTGAAACAAATCGTCACTAAGTCCTAACACCACGTAGTTGACTTTCCGCAACTTTTCAGGAGGGACAAAAAACTGTTTTATTTGGATGTAAGTCAATTTTCCAACTGTTCTCGTATTGTTACCTCTCAATAGGGTCCCAGAAACTCAGTTCGAATATGACTTGTGGATAACTAGAAAATTCACGAAAATTTGTTAATTAGGTGGTGTTAGTGTGTGAAATTGGTAATTACGTGGAGTTGCTCTTTATTAACATAGTCAATTTGAAGGTAATCGGCTCTTAATTTCATAATTATTGAATAACACGCAAATTTTCCATAATTTATTCTTATTCTGTTTGTTATTCTTTGGTAAATTGCACAAAAATTAATTTCGTCAACAATTGAAAATTAAATTAATACGCTGCAAATTTTACATTAGGATTTATACCTAACTCTATCCCATAGCCAAAAGCCTTCAAATAACCCCCCAATTTTCAAATAGCCCCATTTTAGCCCCATAGCGCCCCACGGGTTTGGGCGATCGGGCTGAAAACCTTGCGGGCACAACTAGATGGTAAACCGAGTATTTTGTCAAAATTTCAGATTTAAAAAAAATTTCCTACTGCCCAAAACGGCCCGGACGGCGTACGGATATTTCGGTTTTCGAATCTATACCTTTTTAAACAAATAAGTAATGTCAAATTTTGAGGTCGATCAGAGTCGTCGACCTCCGTCGTGATTACACAGGAGTAAAAGGTAAAACATAGAGAAAAATTAAAAAAAAAAAAAAAAAAAAAGGTGTGAGTTCGTCATGGTAATTAAGTATTCATGGTTTCATTGGCATGAGGTAAGGCTTGCCATTAAGAACAGCCAACGTAGGCGATCTTTCGATTGAACCGATTTTCTTTCAAGCTCGCACTCTACTATTCTACTATTCACGCATTCAATGAAGATGGTTATGCTACGTCCTGCGATACATAGGAGTCGTCCTGGTCAGGTAGCTCTCCTTGTTCCTCAACTTCAGTACGCTTCGCTAGTCATCTAAAATTTAGATTCTAAAATCTTAAGCGAACCGTTTGGGTAATTTCTGAGAAAAATCGCCGTGAAAACATCTCAAAATAGGGCGGGAGGGGGGTGGTGTCCGAGTGCCTTTAAAAAACGCTGCAAATTTAACACAAGGGTATAATATACCAAAGAATGATATTATCATTCTTTGGTGTAGGTAAATTGTGTAAAAATGAATAGTGCCAATAAACAATCATTTTGAAAAAATTAACAGTTCTAAAAAAACCGCAGTTCTGCATACTTGTGCAGTGTTTGGACCGATGTGGAGCCCCAAAAGTGGATTTTACAGTGACAACTCATTCGACTTCCTGGCATCCTTCAAAAGCCCCATTTGTCGCCCCCACAAATCCCCAATGATAGCCGCCGTGAAAATTCGGTAGTTTTGGAATCCCGAAAATCGGATTGTACGCCCAAGAATTAGAAAACGACACCCTTCATAGAGAGAATAATTCACTTTAGGTCGCCTTTGTTTTGCCTTATGATGAACGGCTGTAGGTCATCAATGAATACAAGCATTCTGAAATCACGCCTTCTCTTATAATCTTTTGGGAAAGAAAAAAAAATCCTACACCAAAGTAAATGTGGGAAAAGCTGGGACAATAAATAATTTTCACAGTTCCCCTCTCTTGCTATCAGGCTGAAGGAAATGAACGCTGATGTGAATATCGCATGAATGTGGATGAAAAGGGGAGAGTTGAAAAATGGTTAAGCATAGCTTTACAGAAAAAAAGTTTTAGTAATTCAGTAGGACGAGTGGCAAGGGGAAAAAAACGGTTGGTTGGGACAAGGGAATGGGTGTGGTGGGTGATGGGTGGGGAGGGGGTGCTTGGCGAGGTAATCGAAGTGTGACAAGGGAACACCGAATGGAAAAAAAACTCCCCCCCCCCCCCCCAACTCAGAACTCCTCTTTTTCGCTTCCCTTCCTCTCTTCCCCAAACTGATTCCCAGAGCTTTTTTTTTTCTGTCTCTCGCGGGAGAGGTTCCCTCAAACTCGCTTGATAACACCGGAAGCACGTGACATTGCCTTTTTTTTTCCTCTCCCTCTTTTTATCAGAGGTTTTGTATGAAAGGACGGGAGGGAAAAGAGGGAAAGCGAGAAAAAGGGCATACTGAAAGGGCTGAAAAGAGAAAGGGTAAAGTACAAAAACCACGCCCCTCTCCGAACCCCTCTTCATCCCTTCCACACTTGAACCAATGAAGCGCACCGTTCACCGGCACCCATCCCCCCCCTCCACCCCTATCGGGTTTTTCAATTTATCAATTACAGCCTGAGCCCACGGGGGTATCTGTGGCCTGAAGGGAAAAAGAATTTACAAGGGGATTATGCCACTTCAGAATGGATGATAATTTTAAACATCGCAGAGGGCTTTTAAACCAATCAAAATTGAAATACGCTGTCGCCCAGCGAGCTCGTTACTGATGAACGATTTTCTTTTTCTAAAGAATTCATCCAGAAAAACCTCTTAAATAAGCCAGCATAAAAAACAAACAAACATTCGTGAAGTATACACAGAAAATATTCCCAAATACGATTACGGATCCCTTTAGGTTTATTATTATTGGAATAATACACCCATGCAATCGTGATTGAGGTCGAAAATTCTGATCTGTCTCAAAATTTGACATTATCCGTTTCAAAGTGTCTAGATTCCAAAAACATTATCTGAAATTTAGACAAAATACACGGTTTACCGTCTATAGACTACTATAGACAACTATAGTTGTTGCCGCAAGGTTTTGAGTCCTATCAGATTCAACCCATGGGGCGATATGGGGCTAAAATGGGGCTACGGGAGGAATTTTAGAAGGTTTTTCGGCTAGGGGTCGAGTGGGGTGTCGTTTTCGAAGTAGTTTCGGACGTAGAATCCGAGTTCATTGTTGTTCTAGCTTTCGTGGGGCAAGAAATGGGATTTTTGAAGGAGCTCGGGAGGTAAAATGAGGAGTCGTTTTCCGAGTAACGTTTGACGCATAATCCATTTTTTGAGGTCCCAAATCTGTCCGAACATTGTACAGAAAAAAATATTTTTTGTTGAATTTTTTCAAAAATAACGCAGAATTTTCGCACAATTACGTAATTTGTGTATATCTGCACATCAAAGAATAATAAACCCTTGTGTGAAATTAGAAGCGTTTTTATTTAATTGAATCTAGAGTCCATTTTTCAGAGTCAAACATATCTAAACATATCCACAACATATCAAACACATCCGAGCACTGTACAGAAATGCAATTATTTATTTATTTATTTGAATCTTTTAAATTGTTTTGACACGAACGTTTGCACCAATTTCTTAAACCCGAAGTAGTAGAATAGTAGTAGTAGTAGAAGAGTATAGCATTGTGTAACATTTGCAGCGTTTTTTCCCCCTCTTTAAAATTAAACATTCAAGAAGTAGAAAAAGAAAGAAAAACTTTTAAATTAAATGTTTTTCACAGGAACTGTTCGATTTTTCCAGCCAAAAGAGAATGTATTATTTTAATTTAATCAAATTAAGTCCCTCCCCTACCTCATCACCTGATAGGTAGGTACTTCTACAGTCATTATATGTGATATTATTTATCAACTCAGAAGTGGCCCGAACCGACTCAGGACTTCAAAATAAATTTTTTCCATTTCGCGCTGCCGCTTCTCCACGCGACGTGGTTAGCAGGTCTGTGGTTACTTCTCCGACTGTTATTCTCTACTTATATTAATCGATTTTCTGCATCAATTAACTCATGCTTCCCAAATCTGGGGGGGGTGATGCCGGATCTGATGCAGAAGTCTGAGCTCCAGTACTGGCAAAACTGCAGAGCTTTCCATTCACAGGTTCTCGGACGACTACACTTAAGATACTCTGAACAAATTTATTGTTTGGTAAATTTCCCCAGTCACAATCCAACACTGCTGGGTGAAAACGAACGAAACGAACTCTCCAGGAAACTGGCAAGCTTGAGTTTTGCTTTCCGGAAACTCCGAGATATCGACGACTCCGATCGGCCTCAAAATTTGACATTATCCGTTTCAAGTGGTCTAGATTCCAAAACCGAAATGTCCGTCCGCCGTCCGCCGTACGCCGTCCAGGCCGTTTTGGGCAGTAGGAATCTTTTTAAAAATCTGAAATTTTGACAAAATACTCGGTTTACCATCTAGTTGTGCCCGAAAGGTTTTCAGCCCGATCGCCCAAACCCGTGGGGCGCTATGGGGCTAAAATGGGGCTACAGAAGGGGGTTTTTGAAGGCTTTCGGCTATGGGATCGAATCAGGTGTCGTTTTCGAAGTATTTTTGGACGTAGAATCCATTTTTTGGGGTCCCGCAGCGATCCGATTTCACTGTTGCGATCTATAGGGCTTTCATGGGGCTAAAAATGGGGTTTTTGAAGGATCCCAGGAGGTTAAATATTTTTCGAGTAAAGAATAAAGAATTTTTGAAAAAACGATTTTTTTGAGAAAAAAAATCGAAAAAAAATTTTTTTTTCCAACATTTTTTCTTTTGACTCAGAAATAATTTTTGCGCAACTAACCTATATCAAAGAATAATAAACCCTTGTGTAAAATTTGCAGCGTTTTTGAAGTGGTACTCCCGAAGTCCTACTATTGGAAGTTACAGGTCTGGAAAAATCCAGATTAGGCATTGAGTCTCAATTTGAGACCTTGAAAGAGGTAATGCAGATTTACCAAAATTTTGAGAAAAATTGTTTAGAGATGTTTGAGTTTCTGAAAAATCACGAACAGCTGCTCAAAGCCATTCACGGCTCTGCAAAATATGATGGATTTAAAAAATGAAAAAAATGAATTCCTGAAAAATTGAGTTGAAAAACGATTTTTTTTAAGTTTGCTACGTCCGTTCGTTTCATATCACTTGCTTATTTTAGTTCCTTATCCTATGTCAATTTATTGTTGTTTCCAACCATGCAGTGGAACTTCCTATAAGAAAAAAAGTTTATTTTGAAAATTAGGTACTTAACATGAAACATAATAATATTATGTTATAAGTATATATTATATACTTATAATGGTACCTATAACAATGTTAAATATATTATGATATATAAAGTTTGTATCAAATGGACAAGAAATTAAAGTCGAAAATTTTATCGTAAGGTAACCAAAGTTTTTTGTATGTAATTTCTTGTCCATTTGATACAAATTTTATATAGTTCTGAAGAACAATTTCAAAAAATCTTGATATATAAAGTAATATAGTTGTTTTCCAAATGGTACTCTTTTTTTGTCTTGAAATTATGGTCACCCTACCCTGATGGCAACATACCATGGGCTTTTTGCCTCTCGAGCCGCTTACGGCATCCTGTTTTGGAGCACCAACTCAAATCTCCTTTCCGTGTTTATTGCAAAAAAAAAAAAAAAAAAAAAAAAGGTGTACTCCAGGTGATGCAGGGTCGATCAGCTTTGTCCTCATGCCGGACTGAATTCGTGAAGGAGAACCTGCTACCATCTATGCTACCACTAAGTCCTGGAGGCCCTAATGTTCGTCAGGTGGAACTTGGAATCTTTCGGCCACTTGTCGTTCGACCATAACCACGATACCCGTTTTGGATCGGAGCAATTTCGGGTACCCCGCCACAGGCTCCAGTTCTTTGAGCGAGGCTTCACGTCCAGGGCGGTGTCTCTCCATAACCACTACGTGCGCCATCTGCAGAGGACCGTCTGTGACGTTTGAGCACCCCAATCTGTCTTCAAACGAAGAGTTAAGAAGTATTTGGTTTGGAGGGAGCTCTATTCAGTGGAGGTCTATTTCCAAGATCGTTGATTACCTGTTTTTCCGACGTTTGCTCAACATCTAAACATAGCATGTGATATAGTATTTCGGGAATATTGCCATTTTCTACCTCTTTTCCTTCCAACACATTTAGTAGCAATGTACGCCTAAAAGAGCCCTAGGGCAGCAGCTCCCAACTAAAGCTGACGCGTCGCCATTGTGAATCTTGTTGTAAAAAGGTCTGGCAGGTCTGGTCTTAAACAGTACGAAACCAACCTTCATGAAGTGCGGGTCGAGCTCTGGCTAGGTCCAGTGAATAAAAACTATTTTTCAACCATCCTCACTTGATTATTTATTGCCCTTCTGATCGAGGATCAAATTACTCATAAGTAATAAAGATTTATTTATTTACACAAGAGTGCGGCGAGAACAAGGACGTAGATCCTAATTTAAAATAAAATAAAATTGAAACGTGTCAACTCTCAGTTACACAAACTACACCGCAGATTCCCATGAAAAATCTTTCTTTTTTTAAACGTGTTTTGGGATATAGAGCCTTCCAGGTGTTTCCGCTCTGCCCTGAAAAGACCACATGAGTTGGGCTCCGAGGAAGAAGCACTACGAGGGTAAGAAACATGGCGGGTAGGTAGGACGTGAAAGAGGGTGATAAATGGGACAGGGAGCGAAGAGAGGGGATCTGAAGGGAAAGGTCTTTTGATCGTTAGATTATAGCGCTTCTTGGGATATTTCCTCGAGAGCAACGAGGGGGAAAAATGAACCTCGTCGAAAATGGGAGTAAAGAGACGGCTGTGTTGGGAAAAGGAAGATGGGTTGTGGGGTGAAGAGAATGTTGAGAAAAGCTTTGAGAGGGAGAAAAGAGAGGAAAAAAAGAGATGTATAATGCTACGAAGTGGAGTATTAGAAAGGAGTGGAGAGATAGGGGGTGACAAAAAGGAGCCCTTCTCCCCCCCTTCAAGACATAAGAAATGGGATTCTTTCCGACCCCAAAAGGACTCCCTTCCCTCAAGTCCCTGAGGGATAGTATGACGGCAAATTGGATCCCGAAAACCAATTTAATTTCTTTTTGGGGATGGCAGAGGTTAAGGCGCAGAAGGTGGTGGGGCCAATGGTAGGGGAAAATAGTGGGGAACGCCAGAGGGTGAGGTAGGTAGTCATTCTCTCCTAAGTGCTCGCCATCTCATCGGCTCCGATCCAATAAAGATATTACCGGTTGACGCCTTTTCCGTTTCCCCTCCTCTAAAAACCACCCTACGGCATCCAAGTCCCCGGGGTGGCTCAATCTACTTAATACCGACATCCAATTTGAGCCAATATATCCGGCCTGATTTACTTCTTCGGGAACGTTTAGCAAAGCTACTGTGGGGAAAATCCCCCACACGCAGATTACTCTGTGTACAGAGTATACAGCTATTTCTACTATATCTATTATATTGGAGCTCCAACACGACGAGGAGGAGGTGGAGGATGAGGAGAACGAGGTGAATGCTCATTTGTATTCTAATGCTCTTCTGGATGACGCAAAAATTTGAAATTGGTCTTAAAAAATCCAGTTTGGCGAGTATAGTACAAGAAAAGTCTGAAAACACCAAAAAGTTGCTCCAAACTGGTTGAAAGCTCCAGAAGTGGAGAAAAACAGGAAATTAAACTTTTTCAACAAAATTTGAAAAAAAATACCAAAAATCCCTTTTGGCAAGTAGATGACGAGAAAAATATGAAACCACAAAACGTTGCTCCACGTGGCGCATCTAAGCTCCAAGTTGACAGGGAATTGGGAAGGTGGTGGGCCGGGGGTGTCCGACGGGACCCCCCCCCCCCCCCCCCCAGCAAAAAACACAAAAATCTGTATTTTTCAAGAAAAAAACTACACTCTCTGGGAAAACGAGTTGTTGGGTCTGAGGCCAGGTGTGATACTGTCGGGGGTTGGCTGGCGCAGCAGGGGTCAACCCGTAGTATTATTATACAGCTACAGTGCACCGAAGGGATATCCACTAGATCGCACTCAGCGGGAAAAGTAGGACGCAGCTCCACCCCGGAAGACGAAGTCGACTGTAAAGGGGTGACTCCTCTACTGCGAGTGACAGTCTTCTCGATTTTTACATTAAATGTAATAAAATCGTAAGTGCCTTTTACAACGTCGCTTCCCTTATTTTCATTGGGGTCAGGGTAGGCCTACCAATATTTTCAAAGGAAAGCTTCTTGTAGCATTTTATAGCAGTCCACACTGTTGCCACAATCCCAACCCAAAACCATAGCAGCTATGTTTATTCAACAACACTATGATTGCACCCTATTCCAAAGCCTTCTAACCTTCAAATTTGGCTAATCTTAGGGTGGCATTTCGAGAAATATGGAAAGCCTGTTCAAGTTGTTCTCTCACCCAGAGCTGCCTATGGCAGATGCGGGTTCGTCTTCTACCTTGATGCGAGATCTAACCAATGGTATCATAAAGGATCCGTTCACATTTGACTACAAGATCCATGAAGACTGCCCGACTTCACCTGGGATAGACGATAACAAGAGGAAAACGGTCGATCGGTTTTGGAGAGACATTTACCTGAAATCTTTGATGGAAACCATTTCACACGTCCAAGATTGGTTTACGAAGATTTCTTACAAGAATAAGTTGAAGTTCACAATGAAAGTTATTGGGTTGATGGTCGACACCAGGAAACTGTTTGACTTGGCTTATTTCATCGGGCCGCCGAAAAAAGATTCAGTGTACGCCCATACGCAGTTTACCAGGTCACCGAGTGATGTTGCGGCCACTGATCATAACAGAGCTCTTGAAGACAACACTTACGACTCCCAATCATCCCATTATTGCGACTGGTTTCAATCGCTAAACCCCAGAGAGCAATTTGACGTTGTCGTTGGACTGATCCATCTTGGTGGGTCGGCTTTAGAAGAGAATATTTACGGACAATTGGCCAAAATTCTGGAAGAGAAAGATCGTGACGTCATCCGGAAAAGAGTTCTTCAGTACCTGGCGACCAAGCGAGACACGGACGCCAAAGTCATCGCCTCAAAAGTTGCTCGGCACAAGCAGAAACTTCACCGAGTCGTAAAGAAAAAGACCGAAGCAACCATTCCCATCACAGGAGGTGATGCTGACAACATAACCTTATTGCAAAGAAAAATAGCCGAATATGACAATGCTCTAAAAAGTATGGAAAGCATTATTAAGCGCAATACGGACTCCAAACCCAGGAAATTTAAAAAAGATAGAAGTAAAAGCAAAAGCAAAAGTGCATCACCAGGATTTGACAACAAAAAGCTCTTCAAAATGAACGCTGCTTTAGACCGAGTGCAAATGTTACCGCTTTGGGATAATAGGAAGATAATATCCATGTTGTCCGATGAACAGCCCTTGGACACAACCAAAGTCAATAAATACTGGAAGGAAATGGTTGAAAGAACGAAAAAGGAATTGAAAGTTAGAAAGAAGATTGACAAGTTTTTGGGGAAGGTGAGTACTGATGCGAAACCACCTGGAGGACATAAAGATGACCATAAAATGCGAAAAGCAACCAAAAAAACGCAGCGATCAGTTGATACGAAACATCGCCCAAAGGAAGACGACATTGTACCAGAAGATTATCACGGGCATTTGGATCCACACGCCGTGTTCACTGCTGATCCGCAAAAACTGAAGCCCTTTTCAAATCCACCAGAAAACTACGTGATATGCAATCAGTATGTTGATGATCGGGCAATGGACGCTCACAAGCGTTGGGCCGCATACTCTAAAAATATGGACGTGGAATTTTGCAACGTTGTTTTCGGCGTTCCGTGCAACATCAAGCTGGAAGATGCTCATACGTCACGAATATCCTGCGTCTGCTTCCACCCAAACGACGTCTCATTGGTGTTCACCGGAGGGCACGACGGTCACGTCAAGCTTCACGACGTGTGGAAGAAATCGGTGAAAATGGTCTACGCGGGTCATAAGGGAATCGTGTCTGACGTGGTGGCCAATTGCCGATACGTGGCATCTTGTGGGATGGACAATACGGTTCGCGTGTTCAACATATCCGACGGCAGGTCTATGTTGTGTTTGGCGGACGGTGAATTCAAATCGCCGTGCGTACTGTTGATGACCAACTGTGCGTATCCGTTGCTGTACGTGGCTAATCTCCATGGAGAAGTCGTCATGTATAGCGTCCGAGAATCAGGCAGCCCTCAGAAGATTGGTAAAGTGTATACTGACGTTACGTCCCATAGTAACTGTTCCAAAAATGTTGGCTTGTCTCGATGTTTTTAATGTGAGTCGGTCCCGTCTTCTGAGTTGCCAGCTACTTTACCAGCACCGAGTTCGAAATTAGAAATCAGACCTGACTGGGAAATGAGTTGATGCTTGAACGAGAGATCAAGCTCTCTCTTCCGCTACTTATTTTCTGATGAATCATAACTAACACACTAAATGTGTTTGTTATGAAGTACCATTTTCAACTTACACCACTCAGATATTGGCCCTTCCATTAGTTTTTTCAATTTCCGCCAACTAGAATTGCGATCTGGGCCACCACTCGTACGAGCCTAGATGTTTACCTTTGCATTGTAGAGTAGTACACGCCATAATATGTATAACCCTAGAACTTCGACTTCTCTATCTTTCACAGGAAAATCTCTAACTGCTCATCACGGCGAAGTGACCAGTATGAATCATTACCCCTGCGTTCTGCTTACCACTGGTGTTGACGGTTTTGCCAGAATGTGGGCGACCAATCTCGCAGAGCCCTTGTGGATTCTGTCTCTTCGCCATCCCGCCCGAGTGAACTCGGCGGCCATGTCTTACGGGAAAGTCATCTCGGCCGGTGAAGACGGCAAAATCCGAATTTGGGACGTCATGTCAGGGAATTGTGAAAAAGCCATAAGCATCACGCCAAATGGAAGACCCATCTTGAGCCTGCGGTGCATCCAGTGTCCGAATTCCGTTAAACTCGTTCTCAATACTGAGGAGAACATTAGGGTGGTTGAATTTCTATTGAAAAAGCCTGCGGAAAAGAATATCGCACGTAGAGGTTCCAAAATGAAAGCTGTTGGAGACTTCATGAAGAAAACATCACCAGTACGGCATATCTTGTCCTCTTACGACAGAAGGATGATGAAATCGCAAATGCGACAAGCTGTACTACCATCTATACGACCCTCCCAGAGCTTGCCCAGACCTCAAATTTTGCAGGTGAAACAGAAAAATCATCTCTTGGAAGAACACGGTTAGCGGAAACGAATCACAAAATATAACATTTGTCCTTTGTTGCCTTTGTAGGATGTTGTGTAGCACAGTTAACTAATCAATTGATTAGTCAGATGCAAGGCCTAATGCGGTTTTCGACCGTAGTTGATCTATTGATTGCAGCCGAGAGGCCCAACTGAGGGGTGATGTTCAAACATTGGTCGTTAAGGTGGTGGTCGGGTAGCGAGCAGGGGTAAGTGGACGGAGCCTTGCGGATTGCACGGCTCACCTAATAGGCAGTCAATTACTATTCAGTCCATCAAGAGCCGCAACACAACAAGTATCAACAGTTTGTCCTGTACTGCTGTCAATTGCGAGCCATCAACCTGCTTCCCCCTTGGTGCATCCCTTCGACAGGAACAACCACACCTGGTTAAACCCCTACAAGTAAAACAAGGAGAACACAATTGGAGAAGTGGATGCGCGAGTCCGAATGAAACACGACGCTTTTGGGCATAAGGAAAAGTCACAAATAAGGGAGTGATATAAGGCACAATTTGGGAAGCAATAAAAGACACAATTTGGGAAGTGATAAAAGACACAAAAGCGATGAAGGCAAATAATCGATAAAAGACGCCGAAGCGACACATAACACATAAATAAACTATTTAAAAAAATTTATTTAATAACAAAAGACACTTATGGCACAAAACAAATAGATAGAGATAAATATTTCAAATTCTCGACACGCGAAAATATCACGCGAGACATGTACTTAGTTCCCAGTTGACTGAGCATCATTTTATACTTTTCATTAGCCTCAGTACGACAAATTATGAACATTGTTACTCATTTTGTTTGTAAATAATCTGATGATGTTGAGTTGTTGTTGAATAATTAATTTGTATTGATCGATGACTTGACAATATTAGTCGTTTGCACTACAAATGACTACAAATAAAGATGAGTAGAATTGAATTGGAGGATTGTGCCTTTAACAAGGTTCAATAGCGTTCCTACAAGAACCTGTTGCGCTAGTATCTCTCCCTGGTCCACTGATCTCGGAAAAAGATACCTCTTGCGTTCCAGGGCTTCACACTCCAAGATGTGCCGCTGTCTCCAGCTTCTTCCTTTGTTACCACAATCCTGTTAATCCTAAGTGTTTCCTGAAGTGTGTCCTGTGTATAAGCTGGGGGAAACGATAAAAGACCCAACTCTCAACCTACCTAGGCAGTTTACTAACTGATGAATGTACAAGATAATCTCTCGTATAAGGTAATTAGAAACTTTAATTATTATTACATCAGTCATTTTTCTCCTTTAATTAATTGGGGTACAATCGTCACTAATTCTCACCCGTCCCCCAATAGGTACTTATTTCCCAAATCGTGATTCCCCCAGTAAAACAGTGGGGTCTGATTTGAACCCCATGATGTTTTCTGAGCAATAGCTGCATGACCGAAACATTGCTGTCTGGTCGTCGACAAGAGGATACTATCCTCATTACTATGGGACATTGGCAACACTGCAGAGCGTCGGCGAGGAACACATCGATCACAAGTTGTCAGCTGGCAAACAGAAAACATCGCATGTTCCCCACGGGAGCGCCACAGCTCTACAAAATGTCAACAACCGCCCTTGTTACGAGTCGGGTTTCAAGCGTATGCGAGTCTCGTGACGTTAGCGTTTCACTACGGCTGTGTTAAGCCTGTGTTACTTTATCATCCCTTCCTCACCAGAGTCAATATTGCCCCGTGTCGCCCATAATCCCGGGGTGGAGGATATGGGGGAAAACTCTCCCTCCGAAAAGACTTTGGTCAAATTAGTTTATGCAAAACTACACTCTTGTCCCTCACACTTCTGTACGTGTTTGTGTCCTTTTCCGCCCCGCGTTATGCCTTGTATCCCCCAGGCTCGTTAGGGATTCATAGGTTCTCACCCTCACGTCCCTCAGGGATGAAGAAAATCCCTCTATTATAAGATCGGCTTAGGAAAAGGATCTAGTGGTATTTTATGGTAGGACGCACATGGCTGTGAAAGATCAGAAGTAACTAACGTGTGAAATGGTTTGTGCCCTGTTCAATCGGATGATATTTCGTGATTTCGCCACCGTGTGTGATGGAGTGTCAGGGAGTTCCAGGGGCGTTACCCAACTGACTCTCAGAGGGGATCAAAAACGTGAGGGCGCTTTCTCTTGGTAAGCCCATCTGACTCCAGACTGGGGGCTCGTGGCCAGAAAGAAAACGCTAATCACTGCAATCCCGTAGGACTCCCGCAAAAATATGGGGAAAGGCACATTGGGGTCTGCAAAACAGTTTGTCAACAATCTAAAGATGCGTTTCTCGAAAAGCGAATAGAAGGGGTCTGAGGCCAGGTGGATCAGGGGTTGAGCTTTTTCATTTTAGTTCTTCCCGGGAGTCAGATGGTCTCTTTGGCGGGTGGCGGGAGTCAGTTGGGCGGCGCTCGTTCTAGTATAGACCTTATGTAGGTAGTTATAACTACCACTGTACATAAATGTACAGTCACGTGAATCACCGTGAGGTAACGCTACAGCAGTTTGTTGACGGTTCGGCGTTCCAGGTCACCCGTTGTTGTTAGACGGAACTCATCAGCGATTCAGAACAGCTGTCGAAAAATATCAACTTCTGTCGACAGACGCCGTCAGACCTGGAACAAACCTATAACTTGGGCATGGGTGAAGTGATAAGTTCCTCATGTACGAAGGCGTCAAGAGGAATCAGTTTGCTCGCTCAGTAAACTTAGAATTTTGGAAATACGAGCATTCACCACTACACCTTCGATATGTGTTCGATTTGTTTCTATTTTGACATACCATTTTTTGACGGAAGCTTCCTCATGCCATTCCATTATCTCCACCCTCTTCAGCAGAGTAGTAAGGCTCTACATAGGCCGATTACATCTCACTCTGAAAAGGAAGATGATATGCGGAGTTTATTCACTGGATAAGGGAGACGATGCACATGTCGGTATATCCTCAGTGCTATCAGTGCTAAGAAAAGAAAGGTATACGAATAGCAGGAGATTTCACCCGGCAGGGGTTTCGGGCAATGGAGAGAGCTGATCCGAGGGATTGCCAATAGAAGGATGGGGTGGACGGAGGGTGTTGCAAAAAAAGTGTACCAAAGTAAAATACCACCCCCTGAGAAGGATTTATCTCCAGAGAAGGTTCCTTTCCATTCCCATTGCGGGAAGGGTGGTTTTGGTATCGGTTCGCTAGAGCGGATGAGAGGCCGGAAGAGGGAAAGAAAAAAAGGGGTGGGGGAAAAGGGTTTGGAATTGATTCTATACCTAGAGAGATCTTGGTAATATAATACCTTAAGGGGAAGAGGCCGTTTGGGGTCCGGAGATACCGCCGAGCCTTCTATCTCCTTTCATCTTTTCCGCTTCGGAGGGTTTTCTCTGGCCCCCGTTCGTGCTTGAAAACCAGCGAGATTCAAGTTCCCTGCATTCAACAAAACAACGCACGCGAATTCACGTGGAAAAAACAGTTCGGCGCGTTTGGGAGTAAAGACGATTCACTTAAAACCAGAAAACATTTCCTGGGGTGGTTAGGATGCTTCCAACTGGAATACGTCGGGCCTGTGGATTCGCGACAGGGGTCGAAAATTTTGACACGTTTCATGACCCGTACATTTCAAAAATTAAACGTCCGTCAGGCCGTTTTTGGCAGTCGGATTTTTTTTCCTTTTTCAAAAATTAGAAATGTTGACAAAATACTCGTTCCCTCATTTAATTGTGCCCGCTAGATTTTCCGCCCGATCGCCCAAACCGTTGGGGCTCTGTGCGGCTAAAATTGGGCTACAGGAGGGGTTTTTGAAGGTTTTCGGCTATGGGATTGTGGGGTGTCGTTTTCGGAGTATTTTGGGACGTAGAATCCTTTTTTGGGGGTCCCAGAACCATCGAATTTTACCTTTATCTATGGTGATCTATGGGGCTTTCATGGGGCTACAAATGGGGATTTTTGATGGAAGCCAGGAGATTGGGTAGGGAGTCGTTTTCCGAATAATTTTGGACGTAGGATTTTTGGGGGGGGGTCCTACGTCCCTTCAAATACTGAAAAGAAATGCAGATTTTAAGATGAAAAAAGGTTTTCGCCATCATAACCCGACAAAATTACCGTTACGAAATGCCTTTTGCTAAACACCCAGAAAGAAGAAAGCTTTGTTGTGTAGAAAATATGATCTGGAGACTTACAACATGAAGAGCAGAGTTGACACTTTTCAATGACATTCCTTCGTTACTTGCTTGACCTTTACGCACCGATTAAACTACTGATATAATAATATTATGAAATATTTCGCCTTTACGCGAAAAATATTGCATCTGCGAAAAATCTGTTTTTGCACATTTTTTCTAAGAGTGGGCCGATCCACAAAAAAAAAAAAAAAAAAAAAATCAACCTTTCAGGAGAGCCAAAAAAACGGAAATCTCCGTATCTTTCTGTATCTTTCGTGTGTCGTGTTTTTTTTTCCCCATTGATCAGACGGAGAAAGAAGGAAAGCCAGAGTATGAAGCAGACGCCTTCTTAGCTATTTTTTAATAATTTTAATAATTAAAACGCTTTTAATAATTGCACAACGCTTCAACTTCAATTATTGAAGTTCAAGCGTTGTGCATTATACCATTTTGTTAAGTTTATATTGTTTTTTTAAAGTGAAACTTTTATTACATCGTCCCAAATTTTTTGGTCTGTGTGTCGTTTCTTGTCCCATCACGCTACCGTTGATTTTCGCTTACAACCGATTCGTTGCTACGGAACTTCATCTTCGCCAGTTATAATCGTACAAAAATCTTTCACCATTCGTTGGAAAGCTCTCGATTTATCACACATTTCTTTCGTACTTGTTCTTGGTCATTATGTCCCCATTTTATATTTATTGATGTTATTAATGGATGCAGTAAACAATGCCGCTTGTTTTGTTGTTATCAGGTGCCACGTTAGAAATCAATTTGAGAAAACGCCAAAATGAAGCCGTGGGTAGAGATACAAGGGTAGGTGAATGAGTAGGAAATGGGGGGGGGGGGGGGGGGGGTAGACATAAAAAACGTGTCCATCGATGCCACTAGGGGAGCGAGCGAAGCGAGCCGGAGAGACTAGTGGGAAAAAAGTTTCACTTTTACCGTGGTTTCATAAAACCACACCCGTTTTTTTTTTTTTTTTTTTTTTTTTTTTTTTTGAAGAAAAAAGAAACAACCAAAAACAGGGGAAGACCCTCGTGAGAGTCTCGAACCTTGACATTTTCACTGATTTTTCCCAAGTCTTATCATACTCACACCTACAATATTTTTGATCCCGAGTTGATTCAAGTCACACGAAACAACGGGTAAGTAGCTATGAAGCGGTTGTTTCTATAATGAACAAAACGTGTCAACAACGGGGCTTCATTTCATTTGCATGTTAAGGAGGATGCCACAAAATCGTTACGAATCATCGGGGGGAGGCCAGAGCAGACATTTTCATGTCAAAATCGAAAAAACAACAATTTTTGGGGTAGGTAATATCTGGAGTACCTACTCTAGGAAGCTAAAATTCGGTAGTGAGCCTCTCTGAGACAATAAGAGACGGTTGACATGACGGGCGCCAACCAGATCAGCTGCGTGATCTCTCACCGAAATCGGGTTGGGAGCCTCTCTGAGACAGACATGTCTCAATGTCTTGCGGACTCATAATATGAGGCATATTATGCCAGCGATTTGTCTTTTTATTTTATTTATTCTTAATTTTTTTCCGACTCCCAACGGACCTTAACCTTGTCACAAACTGTTAAATATTACCAACAACAAACAAAACGAGAGATGGAATTACAAGGTTTATTCTCGGATTAATCCATTTTTCCCTTCAAAAGGGATTCGTTAAAGATATCGGTTAGGAGATTTGAATTATGTATTGGGGGAACGGGGTTTTTAATCTCCATTGGTTAGAAGCGGGAAACGTGATGTTCTCTTGTCATGCGAAATATGGCTTTTTTTAGGGCGAGTGTGTGCATGTTGGGGCGTCTTTGTGTGCGATGCAAATCTGTTTCATGGAAGGGGAGAACATGATAGGAACTCAGGAGGGATGTAGGGGAGGGAAGTTATGAAGATAATTTCGAATCGGTCATGTGATGTGAAGTTTAGGGGCGAGTTAAAAGGGGGGTTGAAAAAGAACATTATGTTTGGTTTACTCCCTTCTACACCCCTTAATGAGCCTCAGCACGCACAGGGGTTGATGGGGGAGAGGAGTGCAAAGCTAATGATCCCAGTCAACATACGCCGTTTTTCACTCATTTTTATCGATCCGGAATCCTCCCCCTCGACACCCTCGGGCCACTTCAACCCTCCCACAAAACACCCTCGTTTTACACCCCCTCCCCACCGCCACTTACCCCGAAACTCTCGGAAAAACTTCTCTGTAAATCATGGACCTCTGTGTACATTAACACATCTGCAACAACTCTCACCCCCCCCCCCCACCACTCGGGGAAGGATCAATACTTTTTCTCACTCAGACCCCCCCCCCCCCCCCCCCCACCTCCTCCACCGTATAACCATTTGTAAACCTGAAACCTTTCCCCTCTTTCAAAGTCAAACAGCACTTTAGTAGCGTAGCAACGAATCTCTGGAAAGATCTCAGGAAAATCAAATTATGCTTGGCACAACACCTCTTGAGGGCCCGAAGGAAAACGACGAACGCTGATATTTAAAAGCTATCCTAACGTTACTAGGTTGCTAACTTTTTTTCAGGAAAAAAAATAACATTACCGAAAAAATTGCCGAAAAGAAAGCTGTAAAGAGAAAAAACGATGCAAATGTTATACAAGGTTTTATATTCTTGGCTGTAGATAATAATGCCAAAATAATTATGTCATTTTATTTATAAAATTTATAAATAATTTAATAATAATTATTCCAAGAATAATAATGCAAAATACAGATGTTATTTTTTTTCTTGGAATGATCGGCCTCAAAATTTGACATTATATTATAATAATTATACTACGTAATAAATTATTTATTACGTTTCATTACCTTATAACGTATTAAGTTTCAAGAGGTCTAGATTCCAAAAACGACATGTCCGTCCGCCGTCCGAGCCGTTTTGGGCACTAGGAATTTGTTTAAAAATCTGAAATTTTGACAACATACTCGGTTTATCATCTAGTTGTTCCCGCAGGGTTTTCAGCCCGATCGCCCAAACCCGTGGGGCGCTATGAGGCTAAAAAGGGGCTACGAGAGGTGTTTTGCAGTTGGTTGGGTACGATATTGTGTGGGGTGTCGTTTTCGATGTACTTTTGCACGTAAAACCCATTTTTGGGGGCCCCGTAACCATATGATTTCACCGTATGGATCTAAGGGGCTTTCATGTGGCTACAAAGGGAGCACTAAATGCGTTTTCGGCTAAGGGGTCGAGCAAGGTGTCGTTTTTGAAGTATTTCTGGACGTAGATTCCATTTTTGGGGGACCCAGAACGATACGATCTCACTGTGAGGATCTATGGGGCTTTCACGGGGCTGCAAATGGGATTTTTGAAGGATCTCAGGAGGTAAAATAATGAGTCGTTTTCCGATTAATTTTTGAGGCAAAATCCTTTTTTCTTCTCTTCTTTTTAAGTCCCACATCTGAGCAAACATTGTACGGAAAAAAATATTTTTTTAAATTTTTTTAATGACAATTTTTGCACAGTTAATCTATATCAAAGAGTAATAAACCCTAGTGTAAAATTTGGAGTGTTTTTAACTGTGTTCGTATGGATGTGGGACCACAAATAATGAAGTATACGACCTAAATTACTGGGAAAACGACATCTAATTCGACCTGCTTCAAAAGTCAGTCCCATTTTTGTAGCTCAATGAATGCCCCATTAATCACCACGGTGAAATCGGATGGTTCTGGAACCCCAAAAAATATAGTCTTGGTCTAAAAATACCTCGAAAACGATACCCCACTCCGTTTTATAGACGAAAATCGTCGAAAAAACTCATACACTACTCTGCTGATTCGGCGAAACATCATTTCAAGAAGTTAGACGATTATTTCACCCTCAGTTTCAGTCAGTTATTACTTGTAAAATTTTACCTTTTAGTTGAACCTTTTTTATATTGATTTAAATCTTAAAGTCAAAAAAGTTTAACTCAATATGAAAAAGTTAAATCAATATGAAAAAGTTTAACTAAAAGATAAAGTACTGTAATATAGTAGGTATAATATTATAATATAAATATTATTTAAAATTAAAGCAGTAAGTTTTGTCACAATTGAATGGGACTTCACTCTTATATTAAGCTACGAGGCTAAAAGAGCCACATATTTTGACATTAAAAAACGTAGTAGGTACATTCATGTGCTCAGACTGCTAGAATGCATCGTTTCGGCGCTGTGAACAACAAAAAAAAGAAAAAAGAAAAAAACGGTGCAAATTTTTCTCAAGGGTTTATTATTCTTTGATATAGGTTACTTCAGCAAAAATTAATTCTGAGTCCTTAAAAAAATGTTGGAAAAAACTTCTTTTTTTTACTCGGAAAATATTAATTTTCCGATCAAAATGCTCAAATATTGATCTCCTGGGACCCTTCAAAAATTCAATTTGTAGCCCCACGAAGCCCTATAGATCCGTACAGTGAAATCGGATCGTTCCGGGACCCCCAATAATGGATTCTACGTCAGAAAATACTTGAAAAACGACACCTAACTCGATCCCACAGCGAAAAGCCATCGAACAACCCCTCCCGTACACCCATAGCGCCTCACAGGTGGGGGCGATCGGCCTGAAAACCTTGCGGGCACAACTAGATGGTAAGCCGACTATTTTGTAAAAATTTCAGATTTTTAAAAAAATTCCTACTGCCCAAAACGGTCCGGACGGCGGATGGACATTTCGGTTTAGGAATCTAGACCTCTTGAAACGGATAATGTCAAATTTTGAGGCTGATCGAAGCCGTCCACCTCCGTCGCGATTACAAGGCTGTACCTATTATTCCAAGAATAATAAGCCAAAAGTGCGAAAAACCGGGGTTTAGAAATTATACACATTTTCAAACTTGAATATCTCCCTAACTATGATAGATACGAGAAAAATGAATAGGGACACTTTCGTGGCAAATATGGTGAGCTTCATTTTTTACATAGATGGTTTTTCTGTAAGACCTACCGTTTTTGAGTTAGGAGCGAAAATACCAAATACCGCTCGAGTGGTTAGAGATGGTTAGGGAAATGATGGGATGGTTAGCACGGAGATAGTTTTAGTGTCGTGTGTGGCGAGTCTGTCCGCCCGTCTGTGGGCGTCTAACTCAAAACATCACTAACCCTCTGGGCCGCAGTAGGTTTTAAGGCCATCATCTGTCAAGCTCGTCGCGAGTTTCCGATTCTTTCAATCCCGAAAGGAGGGTTCCTGCTGCGGTGCGGGTCCGCTGACCATGTGAAGTCTTTTAAAATTTGGCTATTTGGGGCTGCTGACCCCGGGGTATCACCTATCAACCTATTCAAATCCTGTTACAATTTTAGCTTATTTTATAACTTTTTGTATTACACCAGTATTTACACCTTTTTGTATTACACAGGCGCTCGGCGTTTTGAACGAAAAATCGGAGCAAATATTACCCAAGGGCTTAGGTATTCATCTTTGGTACAAATTGTGCAATAATCAAAATTAAATCAATAGGTACCTAAACGCTACCTTAACCATTTTTTTTTTTTTTTTTTTAATGAAAAAAATTTTAAAAATCCGGTAAAATGTTTGGACAGATCGGGACCCCGAAAAATGGATTTTGCGTCCAAAATTACTCGGAAACGACGCGACATTTGACCTCACGACATTCTTCAACAGCTTCTTATGTAGCCCCACGGACGGTGCGGTAGGACGAAAACGCTTTTGGTTTATTATTCTTGGAATAATACACATAATATGTTTTCGCGACGGAGGTGGACGACTCCGATCGGCTTCAAAATTTGACATTATCCGTTTCAAGAGGTCTACATTCCAAATCCGAAATGTCCGTCCGCCGTACGCCGTCCGCCGTCCGGGCCGTTTTGGGCAGTAGGATTTTTTTTTAAATCTGAAATTTTGACAAAATACTCGGTTTACCATCTAGTTGTGCCCGCAAGGTTTTCAGCCCGATCGCCCAAACCCGTGGGGCGCTAAGGGGCTAAAATGGGGCTACGGGATGGGTTTTTTGAAGGCTTTTGGCTATGGGATCGAGTCAGGTGTCGTTTTCGAAGTATTTTTGGACGTAGAATCCATTTTTTGGGGTCCCGCAACGATCCGATTTCACTGTTGCGATCTATAGGGCTTTTATGGGGCTACAAATGAGATTTTTTATGGATCCCAGGAGGTTAAATATTTTTTAAGTAAAGAACAAAAACAAAAACAAAAAACAATTTTTTGAAAGAACAAAAGTTTTTGAAAAAAAAATCCAAAAAAACATTTTTCGAAATATAAAAATCTACAAATTTTTTTTAAAATTTTTTCATTAACAGAATTAAATTTCTGCACAAGTTACGTATATCAAAGAATAATAAACCCCTGTGTAAAATTTGCAGCGTTTTTACCCAATTTTACCCAAGGGGTTATCGTTCTTTGATATAAACCATCCAAAAATTAATTCCATATCAATAAAAAATGTTGGGTAATTTAATTATTTAAAAGAGTTTTTGTATTTTATTGTAAAGAACCCCGAAAAAAATGAATTATGCGTTCAAAATTACTCGGAAAACGACACCTCATTCGACATCCTGCAGAATCCCATGGAATCCTGCAAAAATGCCGTTTGTAGCCCCATGAAAGCCCCATAGATCCTTTCGGTGAAATCCGATCGTTCCAGGACCCACAAAAAAATGGATTCTAGTAGTAAGAGAATGTACCTTCTGGGACAACCTTGACCTTTGACCCCTGACCTTGACCTCCCCCCACCACCACCATCACCTCCCCCAACCACCTCCCTCCCCCCTTCATCACCACCTCCCCCCCCACCACCACCTCCCCCCACCGCCTCCCCCCCCCCCCAACATCTACCTCCCCTCTCACCACCCCCTCCAAACCAACAGCTGATCATGCATGTTTAATCCTGCCTCCCCCAACACCTACCACCTCCCCCTCCTACCCCCCACCACCTCACTCCCCCCACCCCCTTGTGCATGTACAATCCTGTCCTCCTCTTTCATGTCCATACATGCATGCCCACCCCACCCCTCCACTACCCCCCCCCCCCCCCCTCACAGCTACCTCCCCCCCCCAAACCAACAGCTGATCATGCATGTTTAATCCTGCCTCCCCCCACCACCTGCCACCCCACCCTCCTACCTACCCAAACAGCTGATCATGCATGTTTAATCCTGCCTTCCCCCACTACCTGCCACTCCCCACCTGTCACCCCCCCCCCCCCCCCCCCAGCACAGGTCCCTGTGCATGAACAAACCTGTCCTCCTCTTTCATGTCCATACATGTCTCTGTCCTTGCACGTATATGCATGTTCAACCCTATGTGCAGGTCTCAACAGGTTCTCCCATCCTTCCACACATTCAATGGGACGAACGTCAGTGAGTACCTTACCAGGGACTCGAATCAAATATTATTGTGTGAATAACCATTCGTGACGACGATATAAAAATCTTGTATTGGTGTCAAACTGTGATTAGGTATGAGTTTCAGTCCGTTTTGGGCAGTAGGAATTTTTTCAAAAATCTGAAATCCTCGACCTATCATCTAGAACTAGATAGAACTCGATTACAATTTTGTAATTGTAAGGTTCTCAACCCGATCGACCAAACCCCAAGTGGCATTGTGATGTTGAACGAAGCTCCTGGAGGGCCCATATATTTTATTTTTTAATTTTGAGCATGAGGTCGAGTGAGGTGTTGCTTTCAATGTAGTTAGCATTTTGGACGTAGTACGCAATTTTTGTAGGTCACACAACCAGTTGATACCATCTTGCCAGCTTCTGACGGACGCCAGGAGTTTGGATGAGGTGCCGTTTCCACAGTAATTTTCTTAATTTTAGCGTCCCATATTTCGTATTTTGGAGTCCCACATCTGGTCAAACACTGTGGGACACTGGAACGCCCTCGCTTGTTTGTAATTTTGGATTCTACACTTATGGATTCTACATATTGATTACCTATGTAGGTACCTACGTTAAACGCTCCTACCCCAATCAGAGATACTCCTATCCCATCCAACGATACTTTCTAGTAGGAAGTCGATTTGGAACGATCGTCACTGAGTATCCCCATCAGAGATCCTAACGGCGATTTTTGTATTGACCGATTTACCTAACTATGAAAACTGCATTGAGTAGGTACCCCAAACTCATCCAAAGGTGATCTGTTTTGATCGATTTCTCAATCCTCATTGAGTCGATCGACAATGGTTTCATTCATATTCTACCTTAGTCCATGAATTTACACGCAGTGAGCATCAATGAAAGACGTATCCGCTATACATCCGCCTACAATGCAGGGGTATCGCAGTATTTCTCAATCGAATTACGGGTTTTGGTTTATTACTCGCCAAATAACCAACGAGGATCAACATTTTCGACCTTCACAATTTATCATCATTGATGTTTAGAATTTATCGTTTGTCACGCCCAAATGGTCGATTTTTTCACATTTAAACCCGGTTTGCCAACCCCCCTGCCCAGGGCTGCATGTTCATCTGTGATTATTTTTTCATCACTTTATTATCCTCAATAATTAATTTCATCGATTAGGTACATTTTACTTTTTCCTCCATCACATAATTCTCATTATCGAGATAATTGCTAGGAATAGGGGTTGAGTCAATGATTACGACATTTTTCAAATTAACGCAGCTTCTTCTTTATTCAAACATAAATGTTTAACATTATAAATAGGTTTCAAATGAAAATGATCTCGTGTCTTCCACGATGATAGCCTTGATAGATGATGCCGACTCGATTGGCGACGGGATTTTGATTATACTGTTCAATTTCTTGACTCGTGAGAGCGGCGACGAATCTTCGGGGTAGGTATATTTTCGGTGGATAGGGTGTTGTGCGAGAATTTCCAGCGAGACGGTTGATGATGTGTGCGATGAGAATCGGCGTTTTTTTACTGACGATAATTTCAAATTTGTCGATATCGTAGGCGATTCCGACTTGAAGATCAGATAATAGGCCGATGCCTTTCCAGGCATTGTTGAATGTATTTAATTGATGAGCCAGATTCATCTGAAACGAATGAGTAATTTGCGATCCAAATTTCATTTTACGTAACACGGAGAGGTAAGGGGGTAGGTACGTACATATTGTAAATTGTAGGTATTAGGAGAATTCGATCTCGTGTCTTCCGCCCAACAAACCTCGATAGACGAGGTTGACTGACCACTTCTGCTGGCCATTATATTCTTCAATTTTATCGTCACTTATTGCAAAATTAAAACGTGATGGAAGAAAAACTTGGATGGAATCTTCTCCCGAAATTGTGACTCTTGCAACGATAGTTGGTCCGAATTTAGTATGGATTCTTTTCAATTCCAAAACCTCGTAGATTTCGCCAACTTTCAACGTCGAAATTCGATGAATTGCCGCAGCCTGTCGATTGGCACGGTTCAATTGTTGGGCAAACAGGTAATGGCTCATCTAGGAACAACAACAAAACGGTACAGTTAGTTTTCACGAAATTTAAATTGGGACTACTAGTTGTAGGTATTAGTTTGAAAAGTAATTACTTACTGTGTAAATGATAATTGGCGTAGCAACTTCGGGAGATGTTCACTGCTCGGGTGACTAGCGAGGACTGAGCTCTCCTGTCCATGCAGGCAGCCTGCATATTCTTGTTCAATCCTGCTCACGCTCCAAGACTTCAATGACGTCACAAGCGCCTGTCTCGACAGGCGCCTCAGCCCCCACCACCCAACAAGCTGTTCGTTCATGCTCATTCCTGCTCACGCCCTGAGACTTCAGTGACGTCACAGATCAGGTTTTGACAGGCACCTCTCACGTGGTGAGTTCTGATTGGTCCATCAGCAGGTCACGTGACTTAGGCCACGCCCCTCTCACATATTGGTGAGTTCTGATTGGTCCATCGACAGGTCACGTGACTTAGGTCACACCCCCCCCCCCCCCTCATCCAGAGGGCAGGTCCCAGCATGCCTGCTCTGCCTCTACCTCAGTCTGCGTTGATCCTTCAAACCGACAACATCGTAGCCCGTTCGTACCTCTTAATTTATTCATCTAATTTTCCTCTCCATATTATTCTCTTCCGCCGTGTTCATCATTCTGCCATTTTTCATCATCCCATCCCTTTTTTTCATTTCAGTTTTTCTATTCAATTTCATTTATTTATTTATTTTTTCATTTTTTTCCCATTTTCTTGTTTTTCATTTTGGTTTTCATTAGGTTAATTTAGGTTAGGTTTTCATTAGGTTAGCTTAGATTAGGTTTTCACTAGATTTAGGTAGGTAGGTTAGCTTAGATTAGGTTTTCTTTAGAATTAGGTAGATTAGTTTAGGTTTTCTTTAGAATTAGGTGGATTAGTTTAGGTTTTCATTAGATTTTGGTAGGTTAGTTCGTTCAATTAGGTTAGTATTTTTTGTAAAAGAAGTTAATAATTTTTCGTTTTCTTTATTTTCGTTTTCTGTTCAGATTAGTTAATTTTCATTCAAAAATCTTTATTTATTTTCCAAGCGAAGAAGTAATTCATTTATTTTCTGTTCAAAGTTTTTTTTTTTTCTTTTTTTTTCTCAAAGCGAAGAAGTAGGTAGTTCATTTATTTTCTGTTCAAAAAAGTTTTTTTTTTTCTTTCTTTCTTTTTTCTCAAAGCGAAGAAGTAGTTCATTTATTTTCTGTTTTTCCTTTTTTTCTTTTTTTCTTACTTCGAAGGAGTTAGTTTTTCTTTTCTGTTTTTCATTTATTTTTTTTTTCTTTTATTTTTTTTTATTTTTATTTTTTTAAATTTTTTTTTTCATTTATTTATTTATTTGTTTCCCCCACTCGAAAAATGGCATCCAACGCCAACGTTTGCAGTTTCTGCAGGAAGCAATTTGGATGCCTAAATTCATTGATTCGACACGAGGAGAGGTGTCCTTACTTAAACGATTCCAACGATGATTATTTCAACAATATACCGAGTCAATCGCCGAAAAGACGACGCCTCTCCTCTCCCCCACCAGCACAACCTCCCCAACAATGGGTTGACGGTCACTTCAATGATGTAGCCGATCATGTCTGCTCCTACTGCGGCCGAAATTTCAACTCCCCACAGCTTAGAGCTCGCCATGAAATGATTCATAAAATTAATACGTGCGCAAAGTGCGCTCAGGTTTTTAATAATGAAATTGATAAAAATCTTCACGAAACTGAATGTAAGAAAGAATTTTTATGCTCAAGCTGTGGGGGGTTGTACAGGACGGTGGCGTTATTCTCAGCTCACGTTAAATATTGTCAAAATGCTCCTAACAATAATAGAGCTGAACCTAACGTTGGGCAACTTTTAGCTCGCCCACCCAACGATGATCAAATTTTACCTTATTTAACCGCTTTTTCTAATCGCGTCGCCTCCTATTTTATTCAATCCGATTTTGCTTGCGATTTACCCACATTTTTAGACAACATTAGACAAAAACTAGTTAATTTAATTAATAATTCCCTTAGACTTCATGGCCCCATTAAATTCAGCTTGTTTTTAGATTGCACCTTAGAAAACATAGTTGGTGACCAGATGGAAGGGAATTTAAAAACTACTTTTGAAATTTTATTTACTTCCGACTCGTTAGAAATCCTCCTCGACAACATGTTTACAAAATTGAATATCGAATTAAATGAATTAGAAACTAAAGGTAGTGGGTGGTCAGTTTCGACAATTTTAGGCCTTAGGCTCAAAATTTGCAAATATTCCCCACTACGCGGAGGTACTAACATAGCGATACCGCTCAAAATTAAAAATCGTAAAGCCTGCGTAGATGTCCCTAGTGACGGTGAAAGGTGTTTTAAATATGCGATTTTAGCCAAATTAGTTCCCCGAAACCAAAACAGAATAGGAAATTATGATAATTTACAACATAATTACGATTTTACCGGTATAAATTTCCCAACATCCCTGCATGATATTAAATTGTTCGAAAAGAAAAATAACATCTCCATTGCTGTGTTCGCACTCAACGATGATGCAATAGTTTACCCTATAAAACCCGTCCGAGTAGAGTTGGAGGATCATAGGGACCTACTTCTGCTAGAGGAAGGAGAAAAACGCCATTACGTTTGGATTAAAGATTTTAATAAATTAGTTCACTTCCAAATAACTAAAAATCGTAGAAGGATTGAAAACATTTGCAAGTGGTGTTTGTGGTACAAAAAATCAGATCCGCTTACCGGGGAACTAAAAGTCCACGAAAATCTTTGCAATAAAAACGCCCCGGTAGCGGTTAAAATGCCCACCGAAGAAACTAACATCATAAAATTTAACGAAGTCCAAAAAGTTTTGAAGGTGCCATTCGTAGTTTATGCCGATTTTGAGGCTCTCTTACCTAAAATTGATTCATGTTCACCAAATCCCCAAAAATCATACTTAGAGCCTTACAATAAACACATTCCGATTTCCGCTTGCGCTTACCTTCAAATAGATCCAAAATATTCCGAAATTTCACAACATTTTAACGACAAAATTTTATTTGAATATCGTGGCGAAGACGTCGTAGAAAAATTACTTTTACATATAAATTCAATAGCTTGGGAAGTATCCAAAATTTATAAAAGAAATTTACCAATGAATCCATTGACTCTTGAACAAATTCAAAATTTTAATCTTTCAACTCATTGTTATTTATGCGATAGGGTATTCACCTCTGTAGATCCAAAAGTCCGGGATCATTGCCATATTTTAGGTGAGTACCGCGGTGCGGCTCACCAATCATGTAATTTGAATTTTAAAAAACCAAACTTTTTACCAGTATTTTTCCACAACCTGTCATCTTACGATGCACAGTTTTTAATCCCCAAACTTAATTATAACGATCATCCCATTGAAGTTTTAGCATCAAATTCGGAAAAATACATAAGTTTTAGTAAATATATTAATAAACGTTTTAGAATCAGATTTTTAGACTCTTTTAGATTTTTACCGTCCAGTTTGGATAGTTTGGTTTCAAACTTGACAGAATTCCCGATTTTATCCAAATATTTTACCGATCCCGGGCAGTTGGATCTAGCGAAACAAAAAGGTGTCTACCCTTACGAATATATGGATTCTCTTGCGCGTTTTAACGAAAATCAATTACCTCCTAGAGAGGCTTTTTACAGTCGTCTTCGCCACGATGGAATTTCCGATCTTGAATATCAGAGAGCCCAAAATGTCTGGCGCACCTTCAACTTTGAAACTCTAGGGCAGTACCACGATTTTTATAATAAAATAGACACCCTCCTCCTAGCAGAAGTAGTAGAAAGTTTTAGAAATACAACCTTAAATTCACATAAATTAGATCCCGCCCAATTTTACACTACTCCTCAAATGACCTGGTGCGCTATGCTTCGCGTGACAAAAGTTGAAATAAATTTATTAACCAATTACGATATGCTTTTAATGTTCGAAAATGGGATCAGGGGTGGACTTTGTCAAGTTTCAAAACGTTATGCAGAAGCTAATAACCCCCTGATCCCTGGCTATGACCCCGCGAAGCCCACCAGTTTTTTAACCTACCAGGATTGTAACGCGCTATATGCCACCGTCATGACCAAGCCCCTTCCAATCGGTGAGTTCGAATGGGTTGACCCAAAAGATGTGCCACCACTCGCAAGCCTAAATGAAGACGACCCATACGGATATTTATTAGACATTAACATGGAATACCCAGATAATTTGCACGACGACCACAACGATTTACCTTTCTTTCCTGAAAAATTGCCTGAAGTCAATAACAAGCTGGTGGCACATCTGGGTCCCCGAAATAACTACATTTCCCATTATATGGCCCTAAAGCAAGCGGAGACATACGGTCTGATATCTCCAACAAATCCGATTAAAATCAACCGCGCCATAAAATTTAAACAAACTAATTTTCTAAAATCCTACATTGAATTCAATAATAATCTCCGTAAATCTGCTCAAAACGATTTTGAAAAAGACCTATTTAAACTTTATAATAATGCCATATATGGGAAAACGTGCGAACAAATCCGAAACCGAAAAGATATTAGACTGGTCACCAACTATCGACAAGCTGAAAAACTTATAGCAAAATCAAATTTTAAAGATGTCGACATTTTAGATGAAAACCTTTTAGCCATTCAAATGGGCAAGACCCAAGTTTTATTCGACAAACCTATTTTTATCGGTCAAGCTGTGCTTGACCTTTCAAAAATTTTAATGTATGATTACATGTATGGGGTCATGAAGCCCATGTATCCAGGAGATAAATTGAATCTTCTATACATGGATACAGACAGTTTTATTATGCAAATTATTACCAACGATTTTTATGCAGACATGAACGGCTACATGAAAAACACGCACCTGGATACCTCCAACTACCCGCCAAACCACTTTTTACATTCAAACGTTAACAAAAAGGAATTGGGAAAATTTAAAGACGAGGTGGCGGGTAAACCCATAAAACGCTTTGTTGGCCTTCGCCCTAAAATGTACGCCCTCGAAATTGACACTGATAACCCAGCTGAAAATGATAAATTCAAAAAAGTAAAAGGTATCCAGCGTAGTGTCGTTTTAAAGAAAATCACATTTCAAGACTATGTTAATTGCCTACGACACGAGCGTGATGAGCACGGTGAGCTAAAGATTAGACGCGATATTTGCACAAGTATTCGTTCGAAAAAACATAACCTTTTTAGTATCGCTCTCAATAAAGTTTCGCTCTCCCCATTCGACGACAAAAGACACATAATGGGTGATAACGTGCACACGCTAGCTTTAAATCATGCTTTCCTGCGGGATGAATAATTTTTTAACTCTTTTTAACTTCTAGTCTTTTTTAATTCTATCAATTCTAGTCTATTTTTAACTCTATCAATTCTAGTCTTTTTTAATTCTATCAATTCTAGTCCTTTTAATTCTACAAATTCTAGTCTTTTTAACTCTAAAAATTATTTTACTGAGAATTCACATATTGAGTCCCTTCCAAGTATCCGAAAAGTCCTCAAGGGGGCATTAGTAGTGAGGTTGGGACTGTAAAACAAGTGCTGGTGGGGTGGAGTCTTTTTAACTCTACAAATTCTAGTCCTTTTAATTCTAAAAATTCTAGTCATTTTAACTCTACAAATTATTTTATTGAGAATTCACCTATGGAGTCCCTTCCAAGAATCCGAAAAGTCCTCAAGGGGGCATTAGTAGTGAGGTTGGGACTGTACAAGTATAGATTCCATCGTAATATCGATAGCTTGCGATAAACAACAGTATGGGTCGTCACCTAGCGCAAAGTTATTATAGAAACCGTAAATTCACGCCAACTTGAAAGTCACCAAACGTCTTAAATATGAAGAAACAACAAGTAAACATGAACAATTTAAGAAGATCGAAGAAATTTCAAAGAAGAAGAACCCTCAATTGACAACGACAGTTATAAAAAAATGATTTTGAGGAGAATAATATGTCCCTTCCAAGTATCCGAAAAGTCCTCAAGGGGGCATTAGTAGTGAGGTTGGGACGATAAACTCAGTGCATATTTGGGGGACAGGTCGGGCTCATAGAGCTGGGTCTGTCTTGCAAGCCTTGCAAACTCTGTATGCAACAGTTAATCACGAGAGAGGAAAATTGATGGATTTTATGTAGGCAGTTACAGGTTACGATTGTCGAGTTGAAGGTGTTGGCGCTGTGGTGTTGGAGTAAAATCCAACACCCGACCCCTACCGTTGCATCTACACCTTGTCGCGGTGGTAGGGCTTTTTTACCAAGCTAGATGCTTATTTCAAATTGAAGAAGAGGAAGGAAGTTACGAGAAAAAAAAAAGAAGGTAATTATCGACATATTTTTACATGCGATTAAGAAAATTTGATAATGGGATAACAAAATGTCTTTTCTACGTTCCAGTTGTGTCCATTGTGTCAACGAAGCGGTGAAAGAAGAATGGGAAAACTGTTGTCAACGAGACTAACATTGCAAGAATAACAAGTGCAAGATTCATTTATCAAGATGCATCAATCACTTCTCACTCATTACCTATGTGTGTTTCATGAAGAGTTATTAGAAATAAAATAGTTTGCAATGAACTGTAGATTTATCTCATTACACATACCTACATCAAACTTATAATAAGGATTTGATCTTCTTAAAGCGGTCACCACTGACTTTGGTTGTTCAACAGCTAGTTGAAATTGACTAGGATACGATATAATTGCCAAAATTTGGCGCAGAAGTAGTCCAAACTGTCAATAGTTGTCGAAAAAGTAGGCCAAATTGTTAAAGTGAGCTGTCCAAATCTACTGATACTATGGAAAAAGTTGTTGAAAATGCACAAGATTGTGTAAAAAGTCTTCCAAATTATTTAATTTTGTCGTAAAAGTGGTTGAAATTTGGGAAAGTTTTTGAAATGTTGTTCTAAACGTTGGTGGCTGTATCAAAATTGTCTAAAAAGTATTCACACAGTGTGGAAAAATAGTAAAAAATCGATCCTAAAATGAGTGAAAAATAGTTCAAATTGTTGAGAGTGGTCTAAAAAGTACTCCAAATTATGAAATTGCTCATGACAGTGGTTTAAATTCATAAAAATTGTCGAAATCAACGAAGATTGGTTTAAAAATTAGGTTAAGTGATGGGGAAAATCGAAAAAGGAGTTGAAACTAAGGTTGAAAAATTACAGATATATTATCGGTTTATTGCTTGCAATTACATTGCCGTTCTCGCGATCCCTTTCAATCAAATATACTTCCAAATTTAATATTTTTATAACAATGTCACTCCGGAGTACCTATTCTAAGATTCTTCTAAAATTGCATTTAGGAAACCACCACTCTGGCCGAGGCGCCTGTCAAAACCTGATCTGTGACGTCACAACGTGCTGTGTTCATGTTTGAACATGCGCGTGTGACGTCATGCAAAACTGGTGGAGGGGAGTGGGGGGTGGCCAAAGTCACGTGACCTGCCGATGGACCAATCAGAACTCACCAATATGTGAGAGGGGCGTGGCCTAAGTCACGTGACCTGTCGATGGACCAATCAGAACTTGTCACGTGAGAGGTGCCTGTCAAAACCTGATCTGTGACGTCACTGAAGTCTCAGGGCGTGAGCAGGAATGAGCATGAACGAACAGCTTGTTGGGTGGTGGGGGCTGAGGCGCCTGTCGAGACAGGCGCTTGTGACGTCATTGAAGTCTTGGAGCGTGAGCAGGATTGAACAAGAATATGCAGGCTGCCTGCATGGACAGGAGAGCTCAGTCCTCGCTAGTCACCCGAGCAGTGAACATCTCCCGAAGTTGCTACGCCAATTATCATTTACACAGTAAGTAATTACTTTTCAAACTAATACCTACAACTAGTAGTCCCAATTTAAATTTCGTGAAAACTAACTGTACCGTTTTGTTGTTGTTCCTAGATGAGCCATTACCTGTTTGCCCAACAATTGAACCGTGCCAATCGACAGGCTGCGGCAATTCATCGAATTTCGACGTTGAAAGTTGGCGAAATCTACGAGGTTTTGGAATTGAAAAGAATCCATACTAAATTCGGACCAACTATCGTTGCAAGAGTCACAATTTCGGGAGAAGATTCCATCCAAGTTTTTCTTCCGTCACGTTTTAATTTTGCAATAAGTGACGATCAAATTGAAGAATATAATGGCCAGCAGAAGTGGTCAGTCAACCTCGTCTATCGAGGTTTGTTGGGCGGAAGACACGAGATCGAATTCTCCTAATACCTACAATTTACAATATGTACGTACCTACCCCCTTACCTCTCCGTGTTACGTAAAATGAAATTTGGATCGCAAATTACTCATTCGTTTCAGATGAATCTGGCTCATCAATTAAATACATTCAACAATGCCTGGAAAGGCATCGGCCTATTATCTGATCTTCAAGTCGGAATCGCCTACGATATCGACAAATTTGAAATTATCGTCAGTAAAAAAACGCCGATTCTCATCGCACACATCATCAACCGTCTCGCTGGAAATTCTCGCACAACACCCTATCCACCGAAAATATACCTACCCCGAAGATTCGTCGCCGCTCTCACGAGTCAAGAAATTGAACAGTATAATCAAAATCCCGTCGCCAATCGAGTCGGCATCATCTATCAAGGCTATCATCGTGGAAGACACGAGATCATTTTCATTTGAAACCTATTTATAATGTTAAACATTTATGTTTGAATAAAGAAGAAGCTGCGTTAATTTGAAAAATGTCGTAATCATTGACTCAACCCCTATTCCTAGCAATTATCTCGATAATGAGAATTATGTGATGGAGGAAAAAGTAAAATGTACCTAATCGATGAAATTAATTATTGAGGATAATAAAGTGATGAAAAAATAATCACAGATGAACATGCAGCCCTGGGCAGGGGGGTTGGCAAACCGGGTTTAAATGTGAAAAAATCGACCATTTGGGCGTGACAAACGATAAATTCTAAACATCAATGATGATAAATTGTGAAGGTCGAAAATGTTGATCCTCGTTGGTTATTTGGCGAGTAATAAACCAAAACCCGTAATTCGATTGAGAAATACTGCGATACCCCTGCATTGTAGGCGGATGTATAGCGGATACGTCTTTCATTGATGCTCACTGCGTGTAAATTCATGGACTAAGGTAGAATATGAATGAAACCATTGTCGATCGACTCAATGAGGATTGAGAAATCGATCAAAACAGATCACCTTTGGATGAGTTTGGGGTACCTACTCAATGCAGTTTTCATAGTTAGGTAAATCGGTCAATACAAAAATCGCCGTTAGGATCTCTGATGGGGATACTCAGTGACGATCGTTCCAAATCGACTTCCTACTAGAAAGTATCGTTGGATGGGATAGGAGTATCTCTGATTGGGGTAGGAGCGTTTAACGTAGGTACCTACATAGGTAATCAATATGTAGAATCCATAAGTGTAGAATCCAAAATTACAAACAAGCGAGGGCGTTCCAGTGTCCCACAGTGTTTGACCAGATGTGGGACTCCAAAATACGAAATATGGGACGCTAAAATTAAGAAAATTACTGTGGAAACGGCACCTCATCCAAACTCCTGGCGTCCGTCAGAAGCTGGCAAGATGGTATCAACTGGTTGTGTGACCTACAAAAATTGCGTACTACGTCCAAAATGCTAACTACATTGAAAGCAACACCTCACTCGACCTCATGCTCAAAATTAAAAAATAAAATATATGGGCCCTCCAGGAGCTTCGTTCAACATCACAATGCCACTTGGGGTTTGGTCGATCGGGTTGAGAACCTTACAATTACAAAATTGTAATCGAGTTCTATCTAGTTCTAGATGATAGGTCGAGGATTTCAGATTTTTGAAAAAATTCCTACTGCCCAAAACGGACTGAAACTCATACCTAATCACAGTTTGACACCAATACAAGATTTTTATATCGTCGTCACGAATGGTTATTCACACAATAATATTTGATTCGAGTCCCTGGTAAGGTACTCACTGACGTTCGTCCCATTGAATGTGTGGAAGGATGGGAGAACCTGTTGAGACCTGCACATAGGGTTGAACATGCATATACGTGCAAGGACAGAGACATGTATGGACATGAAAGAGGAGGACAGGTTTGTTCATGCACAGGGACCTGTGCTGGGGGGGGGGGGGGGGTGACAGGTGGGGAGTGGCAGGTAGTGGGGGAAGGCAGGATTAAACATGCATGATCAGCTGTTTGGGTAGGTAGGAGGGTGGGGTGGCAGGTGGTGGGGGGAGGCAGGATTAAACATGCATGATCAGCTGTTGGTTTGGGGGGGGGAGGTAGCTGTGAGGGGGGGGGGGGGGTAGTGGAGGGGTGGGGTGGGCATGCATGTATGGACATGAAAGAGGAGGACAGGATTGTACATGCACAAGGGGGTGGGGGGAGTGAGGTGGTGGGGGGTAGGAGGGGGAGGTGGTAGGTGTTGGGGGAGGCAGGATTAAACATGCATGATCAGCTGTTGGTTTGGAGGGGGTGGTGAGAGGGGAGGTAGATGTTGGGGGGGGGGGGGGGAGGCGGTGGGGGGAGGTGGTGGTGGGGGGGGAGGTGGTGATGAAGGGGGGAGGGAGGTGGTTGGGGGAGGTGATGGTGGTGGTGGGGGGAGGTCAAGGTCAGGGGTCAAAGGTCAAGGTTGTCCCAGAAGGTACATTCTCTTACTACTGATTCTACGTCCAAAAATACTTCGAAAACGACACCTAACTTTACCCCATAGCCGAAAACAATCAAAAACCCTTCCCGCAGTCCCTTTAGAGCCCCATAGAGCCCCCCCCCCCCCCCGGGTTGGGCGATGAGGCTGAAAACTTCGCGGGCACAACTAGATGGTGATTGAGTACTTTGACAGAATTTCACGAAAAAAAAAAAAAAAATACTAATGCCCATAACAGCACGAACGGCCGACAGACTTCTTTTTTTTTTAAACCTACTTCTTTTTAATCTAATTTTGAGGCCAATCAAAAGTTTCGACCTCCAACACGAATACATAAGTGTATTATTCGCGGAGTAGGGTGGTGGCACCTATTATCGACATGCTTCTATTATTGACAGTTCCCCATAAATGTATGACCACCACCCTAATAAACCAAAACTGTGACTGAAAATTTGGCTAACCTCCAGCGGTGAGCCTTTTATGTCTAACACGAGTCAAAAATTTAAGTGTCTTCGTTCAATTATTTCACAAAATTACGACAGCCTCGTTATATTGCAGTCGCATATACGCGTGGTCGTCAATTAGTTAATCCAAATCCGTTTTGATAAATTGGACGCCTCCACGCTGAAAGGTTTGTATTGGGCACGTGTCACAGTGACACCCTCACTGTAACCCACTGTACTATTGTACCCTCCCATATGCCCTCCTCAATTATCCCCCTATCGTATTCATAAGAGCGAAAACAGCTCATTGAAGGAAATATCCCCCGGCAGATGTGTCCCTAATCCGTGACTCACCC
Source organism: Pilophorus perplexus (assembly GCA_955831195.1). NCBI lineage: Eukaryota > Metazoa > Arthropoda > Insecta > Hemiptera > Miridae > Pilophorus > Pilophorus perplexus. The sequence goes on along the minus strand of OY037013.1, from coordinate 6,177,065 downwards.
CCCCCCCCCCCCCACACGCCGACCCCCCCGACCGTTTGCCGGTTCCCAGAGGGCCCCCTGTGGGTTGGGTGGATCAATTTTGACTTACGGAAAGATAATAAAGGATGAGGCATTTTTGACGATGACAATGGCGGATCAGGAGGTTCATCCCTAATTCATAAGCCGGAATCGACGCCCCCCTTCAATCCCGCGGTGACTCTAATCCTCACATAATTTTGATTCAGACGGGATGTGAACGAACAAATAGAGCGCTCCGGGTTGCAACAATACGGAGGGTGAATATAAAACTGACTGCTTTTTAGGTTTTTACGGTTGCCGTGGTTGAGGCACAGTGTTTCAAAACGCCAATTTAGCTGTTCAAAAAGGAAAAAAAAAAGAAAAGAAAAAGTGATCACATATTTCATTGGGCATGGTTGTACGAGCCAGGATATGAGTCAAGTAAAACGGATTTGAAGGAGTCAGCGGTTGATAAGGTGGTAGACAGTCCAGACGCATGATGAAACGATGACGCATGAGGTGTTTGCATTTGTGAGCAGCCCGTCATATTTCTCTCTTTCTTCCACTGTCGTTCTATGGGACGTAGGGTTCTTCACATCCAATTTTGGTTTAATATCCTTGGAATAATACACCTATGTTTTCGCGACGGAGGTCGACGACTCCGATCGGCCTCAAAATTTGACATTATCCGTTTCAAGAGGTCTAGATTCCAAAACCGAAATGTCCGTCGGCCGTAATACGCCGCACAGTGGGGCAAAACCGCGATTTTCCGGCAAAACCGCGATTTTCCGGCAAAACCGCGATTTTCCGGCAAAAACTCTCAAACCCCGAATTCTTATTGGAAATTCAACGCTGATCACGAATAATTCTACATCTTGGAACTAAAATGCTTTCCCTCCATGTTCCTAAAATATCAATTGCCAACCCCAGTCTAAAGGTGGTTTGTGTACCCCCAGCCACCTCCGGACTTGGTGGTAGACCCGATACTGGTACTTTGCAGCCTCTTTAGTTGGTGGAAGGCGCGCCAGGTCTATTTTCGTGTTGGCAGATGCCCTTACGAAAAGAGTATATCGTAGAGAGAGGATGGTCTCTCTGCCATCTCCCCCATACACGGCCACCAACAATGCCTCTCCTGCTCTCTCCAAAGCTTCAGGGGTGGCATGGGGATCGAGGAAAACCTCGAGTTCCTCGACAAGATGGCCTGAACGAGTGGAGGGGGCAACTGGAGGAGATGCAGCAGGCTGTGCGGGATGCGTGGTTGGAGGCAACAAAGGCCAGGGCGGTGGCATCGACGAACCGGATCTATAGATTCCTGGATTTGGGGGTTCGGTGTGTCGATTTGACAGTTAAAACTCAGAAGGCCTCAATGTTCGTGTTGCGTTGGGTGCTTAGAGTTCGTGGCGACCTGCTGAGGCTCAACAGCCGACCTCATAATGTGCTTCACGAGGGGGGTCGGCGCACACAGATCTGCTCGTTCTGCAACATGGGGGTTCCGGAGGACCTGGAGCACTTTGTCGCGGTTTGCCCTGTTTTGGGGGAGTTCCGCTTGCCGTACTTTGGGAGGCCCCAGCTCTCGAGGGACACCCTGCTTAGGATACTGAATGGAGAAAACTGGCTGCCGCTTGCCAGGTTCTGTCAGGCTGCATGGAGGTACAGGATGGAGCTGGTCGAGCAATTTAATTGGGACCAAGCGCCTCGTTGACCCCTTACTCTTGTTATTGGCGCCGTTGTCTTGTCTTACACTTTAATATATTTAAT